>MJUU01011103.1:6448-32424 GCA_002080025.1 Modiolus philippinarum
CAATACTATAACTTGAAAGAATTTAACCATAAATATAAAAGATGGGGCACTTTTCTCTTTTTTATGTTATACCGGTGTCCGCAATACTAAAAGTTGATATAATTTAACCATAAATATAAAAGATTGGGCACTTTTTCTCTATTTTATATTATACCGGTGTCCGCAATACTATAACTTGATAGACTTTAACCATAAATATAAAAGAAAGAGCAGTTTTTCTCTATTTTATATTATACCTTGGTCCGCAATACTATAACTTGAAAGAATTTAACCATAAATATAAAAGATGGGGCACTTTTTCTCTGTTTTATATAATGGTTCTATTTTATAGTATAACGGTGCCTGCAATACTAAAACGAACCTACTTAAACGTCATATAATTTAACCATAAATATAAAGAAAGGGGCAGTTTTTCTCTATTTTAGATTATACCGGTGTCTTGTGACAAAAAATCGCCAGACGTGATACTTAATCTGATAATATTTTTATTTTCTTCTTGTAAAATCGGCGGTTGTAAAAAAGGTATATTTGGAGTTGAAAAAAAATAAATAAACAACAACGGTGTTTTGCGAAAAACTGGTAAACCTATCTATAAAATGCGGAATTTAAATGAAACGAGTAAACGCACGCTACACGATACACGCAATGAACGTTACACGTTACACGATACACGATACACGATGAGCGCACACGATTTACACGATGAACGCAAACAATCTACACGATGAACGCACACGATTCACACGATGAGCGCTATTTTGGGAATGTTGAACGTATCCATCGCTGTACTACTTGGTAATCAAGCAAGAGTGACCTTGGTAAAAATGTTTTGTTTAATGAGTGTGTGCCCTGTGTTTGTACATATGTTGTAATCGTCCACTAGCTTAAAACACCAGTGCTTCTATCAGGCAACGGATGACAGTGATTGTAAGAGCACTTTGCCAGTTAAATTTATGTTTATTGATGATCCTGCATCCATCACCAGGAAAGTCATGGATTTGGCATTGATCTACATTTAGCAAAGAATTCCTCTCAAACTGGTGCTAGGAGCCGTCTTGAACTTGCTATGATGTAAGGGAAAAGGTCATTGATGAACGCCTAATGGTGACCTCAAGATAAAGAACAACAATAAAAGCGTTGTTTCTTTGCTTGTTTTAACCATGCATTTGTAGAGATTTTGTCTCATTTACATTTACTCCATATCTTTCTATTGTTTATTAAGGACCGGAGTTTGTCTCTCCCGCAGTCTGGAGTCGATATAAACATCCCCCGTGCGAGAGATGTGTGCTCTCTATATATTTCAGTTAGTTTGCTTCTTATTCGTAAGAGAATTTCTCATATGAATATGCTATCTTTCTTTCATTTTTTTGTATTTTCGAAATGTAATAATGAACACCCGATTTAAGTGCCCACATCACATAATTTTATAATGCCAAATTATCTTACAATCGACTTGATGGGTGTTTGCCCTCTTTCTGTGATTATGTTGTAATCGTCCACTAGCTTAAGACACTTGTGCTTTTGTCGGGCAAAGGATGAAAGTGATTGTATTAGCACTTTGCCAGTTTAATTTATGTTTGTTGATGATTTCGCATCCATCACCAGAGAAGTCATGGATTTGGCATTCATCTACATTTAGCAAAGAATTCCACTTAAACTGGTGCTATGAAGTATGGGAAAAGGTCGTTGTGGAACGCATCATTTAATCAATTATTTAAATTCTGTACTTATAAAGGGGGTTATGCTAATAAAATATTGTAAGGATATTATGCATAGTTCCTAAACAAATCACTTAAACATGCAATGTATGTCATTAACACCTATTTATTCATTGGTTGCATTCACAAAATGGTAAGTATAAATGAATAATCATCAGGATATTATGTATACTTATTGAAAACAGAATTTAAATAATTAAAGGTGAGATATCGAGTAAACGTATATGAGACAAAATCTCTACAAATACATGGTTTAAACAAGCAAAGGAACAACGCTTTTATTGTTGTTCTTTATCTTGAAGTCGCCATGATGCGTTTCCACAACGACCTTTTCCAATACTTCATAGCACCAGTTTAAGTGGAATTCTTCTAATCAACAAAAATAATGAAGGGATATGGAGTAAATGCAAATGAGAAAATGCCTCTACAAATACATTGGTAAACCAGGCAATGAAACAACGCTTTTATTGTTTTTCTTCATCTTGAAGCATCTACATTATCAATAATAATTTACAAATTTAATGATTGCACAAATTTATAAAATCGTTTTCAATATATTCTAAAAATTTATTAAGGATTTTATTTATTTATTTTTTTTTTTACATTTTTACTGAAGTACCGATAAGAAATATAAATTTGTATCTGATGCTTGGTATTTTTTCAGTAGGGTTGTCAGGACGGTCATTCAATTAAGCACCTGATTGTATAAAAAAAACTTTCACAAAATTTGGCAGGCATGGCTTACATGGAACGTATGTTATACTGCCCTCGATCGTATCAATAATGTGGGTAATCGACAGTGTAAGATGTTCACAAAATTCTCTAAATCGAAATACAAAATATGAAAAAGTAAAAATTATCAAGACTGTTTATCAAAATAATGCAATTTACTTTGACAGACCATGTTCTTGATCTCAGACACAAGTCCTTGCAGTGTTTCGTATGACGTAGCTTGATAGACCTTTCTTTTGACTTTGTCGCAATTCGTCTTTAAAACATATTTTCCTTCTCCAAGTGATAAAATACGAATACCCTCGATCTTCGTCATTTCTGCTTGACCTTTGGTTGCTCTGGGAGAGCCTGAAATACCGTCTGTGATCACGATAAGAATTTTTGGCACACCGCGTCTCCCATTCTTTTGAAACTCATTTCTCGCCACTTCGATACCCGTTGCCGTGTTTTTGCTTTGCTTACGGTGTCGAAGACAAGCAGCAATGATTTTCAGCATATTCTTTGAATTGAAAGGATTTAGGCTCACCTTCATGCAGCTATTAACAATAAGTCCTATATTAATAGCATCAGGCACTATGTGGACTTGTGACACTACACTCTTTACAAATGTTTTTGCGTTTACCCAGTATCCTGTCTGTATACTGATTGTCTGTACACTGTCAGATCCATCAAAAATTAATATTATATCAGCTGGCATTTGACAATTTAAACCTGTAAAAGCAAAATTAAAATTATACCACTGTTTGTACAATACTTACGAAAAATTTTATTTTGTATGTTTAGTTACCAATCTCTATATCCAGTTTTGGTAGTAATCGGTTTAAACATCAGACATAAGACTTTTTTGTATCTTTTATAGCGAACTCAATGTTTGTTTTAATTAATTTATTATTTACTTTTTTATTTTAGTATTTTTAACACAATGGTAATCTTTTTAGCTAAATATGGACTCAATTTTGCAATGCATTTTACAAGAATTCCTTCACATTGTTTTACTTTGTTGAACTTGTAACTCATATGATATATTCAAATGCATTATTTTATTAAGAGCTTTAGATACATTCAGTGCTAGCTAATGACAAATTCAAAATTATTTCAGCAATAAGATTACATTATTTGAATACCCTATGACGTCAATCGCAGATTTGACGGTCAAATGCAGTTAATAGGCGACGCGTAGCGCAGCCTGTACACGGATGTTTTGACCGTCAAATCATGATTTGTGCGCTCGGATATTCAATAATGAAATGAAAATAATGACCTGTTATTGCGATTCTAATGCAGTTTAACGACTTCATATTCTATTTTGACTTGTGCTTTTGTAACCATATTAGGAACCAGACTAAACAGGGAACCTACTTTGCCTTAGTGTGTAGATGGTAAAATTGATGGTCTGTTTTGACCAATTAAAACCTCCGTTATATAAATATTGCATTAGAATAAGATTTATGACCCTGCACTGATCAGAAAGAAGGGAAATTATATCTTTTTAAAACAGAAAATGTTTCAAAATGTCAACAAAGTGTTGACCAAGTACATGACAATATAGATTACTGTTTTCATATTGCAAATTTGCGAAATCATTATCGCCGTCGAAATCCGAGTAAATACTATTGTAATATTTAAATCAATACTGTATACTGTTTTCAGGAGTCGCATTCAAATTTCACGATGCATACAGTGCTTATGTCGACTTAAAAAATGTAGGGCTTGTTTTTCGGAGGTAACACTAAGCTAATATATCATTAATTTATGGATTTAGTTGATTTAGATTAGCAGCGGAATATAATTGTGAATTACATAAAATACCTTTATTTCAAAAACTACAGAAGAAAAAGATTAAGTCTCTTTTGAATTGCGATGATTTAACGACCACGTCCAAGGCAAGATAATTTTGTGCAACCTTGGATTTTAAAACAATTGATTACAACTGAATAAAATGGAATTGTTTGGAAATCTATAAACATTTTTTGAATATTTTCTTACTTGATCAAGGTAGTGGGGTCTATTGCATTTGAAATTTGTACATTAAATATATTGTATATGCCATAATAATCTGGTGTCTTTTCCCGCTCATAAATGCTAGGAATAAGCTATAGACTTGTAAATGAAAGAAATATATTATGCACAATCCAGCACAAATGTTAACTCTAGCGTTGCCATTCATATTTTTTCCATTAATTGACAATAAAAACAAATCCTAGGTAAAAAAACATAATTTACAACTCAATAATACCTATTCTACTCCATTATTTTGTAACAGTTTATTAGTCATTCAAAGAAATCTTATGCATATAATAATTCAGCACAAACCTAAGCCTTAAAGCTTGGGTACAGCTATTCATATATCAATTTTTATGTACTATTAATTTCAATTGTTTTTGTTTTAGGGTTAGATAATGAAATTAGCCAATCAGCTACCAAACTAATGTATAAAAACCTTATACATGAATGTCTCATTTACAGTGTGACAAGTGCTGTAAACAGAGCATGACATGCTTACAACTCCTGAGCACCTGATGTTACACTCGGATTAATAGGGTTAACACCGCGAGTGCCTTGGATTTCGGGTGTTTCATTTTTATTTCCGTGTTTTGTGTCTAACTTTTGCCAGTGTTTTACTGTTTTCATTTTAACGTAGTGTCTTATTTTTGCAATTACTTATCCTTCAGTATACTAATGCAATTCTGTCTACCAACTGACAGTAGAGACAAAATGGCTCAATAACGACATAGTAGAATTGTCATGAATTCCCTCAAACAATTTGTGTGTGTGTGTGTGGTGTTAACATGTTTGTATGTTTGTTTGTTAGTTTCAGTCGTTGTATAATAAAGGGATCCATTTTGAAAACGACATGTTATGACTGAAAAACCAATGTTCTGTAAGTAAGACTGAAAGATTTACCATATTTACATAAGATAGTTATCTTCTATCAGTAAAATTTGCAGGTGTTGGCAATAAAACTGTACACAAAACAAGATTAAAGTAGGACTGTTCTACTGATAAGTGATAATTAAATATTAACAATTAAGATACGTTTCTAAATAGTTGATCCCAAGGCATCCTTAACTACATCTGGTTAATTTAATTGAAACATTTTATTACTGAAGATGACACGAAATGATTATTTATAACTCCTATGTAAATCATATATAGTGGGTCTCTTATCATATTCTCGGGACATACGTCCCTCGAATATGATAAGAGACCCACTATGTCTCACTACTTGAAAAGGTCGTTTTATGAATATTTGTATATAGACTTAAATACGTTGTAAATGTGACCGGCAATATTTGCAATATATCTATACATATACGGGCATGGTAATAAAAATTGGTGATATGCCCTTTAATGCAATACAATCGCAAATGCTTGTAAAAAACGTTATATATTTATTACCATTTACGTACAGTGCAAATTATTGTAAATAAGAGAGATAAATTTGGCAATATTTGTTAACATTTTAAATATGCGTAAATAATGCAGATTTCCATAAATATTTACTACCATTAACAAACATCATTGAGACCACAATGCACGACATATTTATGAGGGTCCTAAATGACAGCAAATGTTGGACAAGTATTTCCAATGTTTGCACACCCTTTTAAATGCATTACAAACCATGCTCGATTGTTTAATAATAAACAACCATAATGTCAAATGTTGGTAAATATTGTGTATTTGTTTCATTATTTCCAAGTCATTAACAAACATGCCCGACATATATATGAGGGTCCTAAAAGACAACAAATGTTGGACAAGTATTTACAATGTTGGCACACCTTCTAAATACCCTATAAACCAATTTCAATAGGTTAATAATATACATCAATACAGTCAAATGTTGGTAAATATTTTATATTTAATAATTATTTCCTAGTCGTTACCAAACATCATTGAGACCGCAATGCCCGACATATTTATGCTGGTTCTAAATGACAGCAAAAATTGGACAAGTATTTGCAATGTTTGCAAACCATTTCAAATGTTCAACAAACCATGTTCAATTGTTTTATATTATACACCGATATTGTTAAGTGATTGTACATATTCTGTGTTTCGCCCGCTATCAAAAACTAAATAAAGGCAACGATGCTCTACACGGCTTTCAATCAAAGCTAAATAGGTCACATTCCGTTGTAGATGATTTACAGTTGCCGGAATATCTATGATACTTGTATTGCAAATTTTACAATGCCCAAAATAGTGAGGAAAATCTCCCTTTATTTTCGGACTATTGAACACAAATAAGTAATTATATTGATTCCTTCAAAGGGATGTGTCGTTGTTTTATAAACATCAACCAAAACCAAACAAAGCAAATAACAAATATAGTTACAATTTGACACCACCATTGCAATATTCAGTACAATGTAGGTGTTCATGTATAACATAATTCACTGGTGTATAACATATTTCACTGGTGTACAAGAAAAAAAACTGCTTTGTTTAGATATGCAATCTATACACCATTAAAAATCTAAAAAAAAGGTTCGGATCGTAACAGAAAATTATAGTGCTTCTAGTCAATGTAATGAAGGGGCGCCTTTAACTCCATAAGACGTCATAAAAATAGCTATAAATTGAACGTTTCGTTCTTTTTTCATTTGTGATATCTGACCACTGTATCTGACTCGTATAATAATGAAGACGTTTCACAGCATTCTGGGGCAGATTGTCTAATTTCTACAATAGCACAAATGAAAAAAAATCTAGATAAGAACTGACATTGGGGAAAAACGGACAAATGAATGGTCAAACGGCTATTTTAATGGGCAGTCATTGGAATTTTCTCTCGTGGAACATAGATCATGTGTTTTGTTTAATCTTTAAAATGCAAATGACATTTTCGTCGTAGTTTGAAATAACTATAAGGATTATTATACTAATTTAGAACGCACAAAAATATGTGAACGTGTAATTTGGTGTTATCTCTCTTTTTAACTTGACGTGCATTTTCTTAGTTTTTGCCATGGATGTTTTGACACAGAAGCCTCTTTTGGTTTGTTTTTGGACATGGGGAAATTCTGTAGCTATATGTACTATCAAATTATTAAATACGTGATCCACACTATTAAGAAACAAGACAGAATATTATGATTTTTATAAATCTATTAAACTATTGATGCATGTTGTTAAAATTAAATATTATTTCATTATTATTAAGTATAGAAACATGTAACGATTCTTCATCATCATGTTAAAAAAATAAATTGCAGATAAACTCCGATCTTTGTATATCAGATGATCATCTGGAAACAGTTGTCGTCTTCTGAATCCAAGTCATAAGTCACGGGTTGTCACTGTTATCTACACCCGTTTTAGATGTCGCAGAACTCCTGTGGTGACAACAAATTTGTAAAAATTGACAAATCTGGATTTCAAATAACGATAATTCTCTTTCTAATTTCAAATTTGAACTGACATCGGCGCCGTTTTGAAACTTCACTGACGTGAGTTAAAATAAAAATGGCAAAACAATCACAATCGACCTGGGACGATCGTATAATGAATATTAAATCATCACAAAACACCATTAGAACATTTATATTCTTTAGTTTTTATATTTCATGCATAAAATACCTTTAAAACAATAAATTAAATGATTGTTAATAAACTGTTTGTGTACGAAAAATTTCTAAACCTAAGTTAAGATTTACGAATTTTGGGACAAATACTGCCCAATTTTGTTTTATATCATTACTGAGATTGTCTTCTCCTTGTCTTTTGTTGAAGTTCAATATACATATCAAATATCAGTTATATTTTATGAGAAAGCTTTTCGTTATTTGACGACTTTTTGACCGTGTTCTTGTGTTAGGTTTATTCATGAATTGATACTTGGTACTTTTTGGTTTTTGTACATAGATAAATTTCCGAATACATACGAAAGAACAACCCAAAACATAAATCCAGAATACATGGCAATATAAGGATCACATAAAGACAAAAGATAATATAAATAACGAGGACGAAATTTGTGGTATAACACAACAATGCATAGCAAGCAGTCAATAAAATTGCCAAAATGCCCCCATAATACCCCCTAACTGTCCAAAAAAAGTATGAGATGTCGACCGGAGATGGCCATTCCCGAAAAAAATGGTGGACGATTCCGAAAATTTTTTTTTCCATTATTCGATAATTTTTGTTCCCCTTTCCGAAAATACAAATTTGGAATCTTCCGAAAAATTTTTACATGCATCTCTACCATCAGCTAGGTAAAAAACTTGATGTCTCTAGTTTACCACGGGGTAGTGTAAGAAGGATCTGAGCAAAATGTGTGCTGTATTATCGGAAGAGAAATATAGTACATTGTAGCATCAGGAAAAGCTACCCGCACTGCAAAGTATGCAAGATGACAACTTTATCTTTATGCAAGTTTCATTGACCTGTGCGTCTGCTATTATATCTACGACAAAACTTGTCCAACACATAACAGCAAGCAAAGGCTGACCTGGTCATTTACTTGAAATAGAAAAGAGGATAGGAAATATCTACAATAAATTATTACTGTAAAATTTCAAGCACAAGTCACAATTCACATTGGAACAAATAAAGTGAAGTAAATGTACATGGGACAAAATCCCTATAGTTCCACAATTAGAACACATATGAAAAAAAAATAAAATGAATAAATAAAACAACGCAGACGTAAGCAACGATGGGAACTCGGGACAGTTGGACTTGGTACAGACACTAGCAAAAGCCATCTGTATGGTTCGACCAGTTTCAGGGGACCCAAACTTTACTTTTCTTTATCTGTGTAATGAACATGCCAATTAAACCCTAATACAGGTCGATTTCTAACTATAAGACCACTATATTGAACAAGAAAGGAATGAAACAAAGCATTATTTTGAATAAATTTTCGGAAAAGGGGTGTCAGGTTTTTCGAGATCGTTCGTTCGAGAATTTTAACTTTTTTCCGAAAAGTCCTGTGCCCATGTCGACATCAAAGGAAGTTAAACATGCTTCGTTATGTTTCAGTTTTCATTTAAAAAATCGAAGTAAAGTCTGTACAATATTTGCCTGATATAACATTTAGGGTCCTTTGTACAACGCAACACAAAAAAAGAAAAAAAAAAAACAAAAAAGAAAAAAAAACAACCGAAAAAAGAAAAATAATCAATAAAAACAAAATAGAAAAAAAAGACAAAAACAAACAAAAACAAATACAAAACAAATAAAAAAACTGACAGCAAAAAGACAAAACAAACGTGGAAGAAAGATAGGAACTCGGAACAGCAGGACGTGACACCACACCATTATTGAAACAAGTGATAGTTTTTAAACCGGTTTATTGTTATCCCATTTCTCTATCCCGTATTTTACAACTGTCTGTGAAAATGTTATCATTGAACGTTTTACATCTAAACAAGAAAGCCGAATTGTTGGATTTAAATATCGCTTTGATATGAGAATATTCTCGACACAAATACACAAAAAAACTGAAAAAAAATAAACAGAGAAAGCATACAATGGAACGTAAATTCTTGAATCACAAAACAGTCGTACATATTCTTAATGACTATTAACGATACCTGTAAACACCGCTAAGAAGGTTCTTAATGCACTAAGAATACACAAGTGCCACTAAAAACACGACAGAGGGGGAATTATAGGCATAAAAACGGGTATATGTGGAAGTTGATTCCTTAAAACCAATTATTGTGTATTTTTGTTGAATTATCTTATGTAATTAAAAGCCTTGTAGGTAAATTTTGCCATTGTCTGATGTTTCAGGGTAATTATTAATCAAATTACTAAAACAAATGAAGTAGCACGGTGTTAATTATCGAGTCTCACCGTGATGTCTTTTGTTGATCGAACAATACACGTACGTGTCAAGTATTAGGTCACAATTATTTTTATGCATTTCATTTAATTTTTTTTTCAAAATTTGCTTTGTAATTTTTCTTTTTCGACTGAAATAATTTTTTCGGCATCCAGTTTAGCGTGATTTTTTTTTAGGGGGGGGGGGTTAATCAGTAACACTTAACTCCTTAGTTTAGCAAAGCAAAATTAATATGAAACTTGATAAAAATAAATAGTTTCTATAAATTTAACTATGCCAATTAATCAATTTTTTTTTTTTTATTATTTGTTTTCTTTTATTTTCTTATTTGAGTTCATACAAAAGAAATACATATCTAATTACAACACTTTTTTTATATTAAACCAAACGGCCTAAATTACAATTTTAAAAGTATGGCTTTGATTAAAAAAAAATGTGCAATAGATCAGTAATATATCCTATATATGGTGCAAGTTAAAAATTTTACAGCTAGTTATGTTTAGTTTATAAGAAGAGATTAATACTGTTCTGTTATAGCGCAATTTTTAACCCTGTGATCTTTATTATATGCCAATAAAAGCGACATGACTGTTTTTAATTTATATCTGCATGAGCCCTCTTGTCGAAGTTCTAGATTATAATTATACTGTGCCTTTGCAATTCAGAGTTCTTTTCACAAACAACAAACCGTAATATCGTCTATTTGTACAATTCCAAATATTTTGCATGTGAATTCCTTAGATCTATTATTTTAAGTAAAACTGTGGTCATCGTAGATTTTTAGAGCCAAGTTTACATGTATGACACGCGTACTGAATCAGTCTTCCTAAGGTGAAAAATGTCCTATAACAAAACCAAAGTGTAGGAACGATGTGTAATGTGGAATCTATGAAAGAATCCGGGTTGTTCTTATTATTTTATCAGTTTTAGCGAACATATCTGCTCAACAGTTTGAAAATAACGTATTAATCAGCCGATACATTCACTACTAAACCGTTCCTATTCGAATCAGACTACGGAATTTACTTTGCTGCAGGTGCCGAGGGGACCCAGGGAATTTGAAAAGGGGTTATCCAGTGTAGAAGGGAAAGGAAATTTGTCCGAGCGGAGCGAGGCGCCAAAATTGTTTAGGTATATCTTAGTAAATGATCAAGATATTCATAAAAA
This sequence comes from Modiolus philippinarum, assembly GCA_002080025.1. Lineage (NCBI taxonomy): Eukaryota > Metazoa > Mollusca > Bivalvia > Mytilida > Modiolidae > Modiolus > Modiolus philippinarum. Next base: position 17,867 of record MJUU01011103.1, read on the forward strand.
ATATACGGTTGTCCAAAAAAGGGGGTTCCAACCCCGGAACCCCCTCCCCTTTAATCCGCAAATGAACAACTTCTAACGACAAATAAAGCATTTCCCGAATACCTTGATTTTTGATATTGCTTCAGTTTACTTATATATACCTTTAGTATTCTCGAGCAGATCGACCGCAATGTGGAGCATATCAATGATTTTGGAAATGGGAATGGGATTGGGCGTAAAACCCGAAAATTATGTGAAAACTGCCGAGCGGGGTGAGCTGAAAATTTTTGGACTATTTACTTTATTAAAAATCCTAAAAAAATATTCAATTTCACGTACAATGGGTAAACACGTGTTATAATTATGGTCATACGGGAAGTTTAATACAGAGTTCCAATAAGTATTTTTTGCTTTGAATGTTACGACCCTACACCCCGCTACCCTCGTTGAAAAAAGAGATAATATTTATTGGAGCGTGAATTAAGCCGTTGAAACAAAATAAGTGGAGGTACCACGGGAGCCCCTAGTTTTATTGATAATGCTGAAACTAAAATGTCCCCGAAATTCAAGTTCATTTCGATTGTATAAAGTATTCACTAATTTCTGAAACTTCGATCAGAAGATTCATGTCCGCTGATTAAATGATAAAATACTAAAACAAAACATGTTATACAAAATTGAAAATTACAAAAAGGCACAGTTACATGTGAGTTGGGATTATCCACTATGGGAAAATTGGAATCCTTCTATTACAAATCTTAAATACAAAATAAACGATGAAAACAAGACTTTTAGTTACAGGGCTTTTAACATATCATCCCGAAGATTGGCACACCTGTGCAGGTCCATAGAATTACCCAAAAGCACCCAAAACTACCCCAAAACACCCAAAACTACCCCCAAACTGCCTCAAAATACCACAAAATTGTCCCAAACTACCCGAAAACTGCCAAAATAAACAGTAAAATCACGAAAGTTGGTAAAATTCAAATATATTTAAATTCATATTTCAGTTTTTATTTAAATTGAAGAAATAACACTTGGATATATGCTCAGTGATATGTATTTTTGAACTGTTTTTTATACATTGCAGTGATTTTTAACCCATATACTTTCGTACATGTTAGTTTTTATTTTACCAAAATGATGTAAATTATCATCTTTGTCTGCGGAAATGATATTTTAAACATTTTACATTTATTTCAAAAGATAAGTTCAAGTTGATATCAATAGTGTATAAGCTTGATAAATCTTCAGCACAAATACACCACAACTGAAGAAACAGACTCCAGACAAGGGAAACAGTGTAAATTAATTGTTCTGTGTAGAGTAAATATTAAAACTTGAAATGTGGGTGTTATTTGCTACCTGCAAAATATGAAATAAAGAATTGGGATGTTACTTACCCAGAACTTGTCACGTGTCCATTTCAATACACAAGACAAGTTTAATTTCCGTTTAATTTGTGTGTTTTTGGGTAGTTTTTAGGTGTTTTGGGGTACTTTGGGTATTTTGGGGTGTTTTGGGTTAATCTATGGACACCCCCTGTGCCTCGTTTTTTGGCTAATGGGAAAATATTTTACGATACACAGCTGTCAAAGTCCGATTACATATACATATGATATAAAATTATAATATTGGCCGATGTCTCTGTCTTGTGTAAATGAATAAGCTGCAGATATATTTTCCAAATGTCAACATTGTTGATTAAGAACAAACACCTGAAAGTTAAACTTTAACAACTCGACATTGGCATGAAATCTCCAATGAAGAGTTGCTGGTAAATCGATGCTATTATCGTTTTCGTATGTACAACAGACGGGTTAGGAACACGTGAAGAAGAAATGATGTCAAAGGGTATGATATAAGTAGCATATTACAGCGATCCTTAAAAGAATGTCGAAACAACATTATTTTCAGCTTACAGTACTTAAAGCCTGACAGAAAATGGATATACATTTAAAAAAGGAGTTAACACACAAACGCACTTATAAATGCCATATTTCGTAAAACGCAACAATGTACCACTACTACCACGATGAAAAAAATAAACTAGATTTCAATTGCAAGCAATAGCTGATGTTCTCAAGAAAACCAATTTCAAACTGATCGCAGCCTCGAAATCTACCTCGTAATCCTTTTTATTTTTCGTTTAAATCGGACAAGAGCGATATTTTTACGTAATTTCATGGCCATCTTGGAAAATGTGGTCATTGTGAAATTTCTTTTCAAATAAATTCCTTCCTCTCATCTCATTGACCTTTTAACTACATATAAACAAATTCTGTAAGCAGGCAGTTCCTTACATATCGAATTCACAATATCTGAACGTAAAATGGTGGCTATTTGGAGATGGTGGCTATTTTGAAAATTTATACATGATAGGACACTTCAGCTTATAGTATAATTACCTAAATTTACTAAAAAAAATCTTGTTGTTATTTAACGTTTCTTCTGATTATTCTTATTTTTCTTCTACCAATAATGTTTGAGCAATTATTTTTAATTGAATACACAAAGGATTTCAAACTTCGCAAATAGGCACACCATCATCTGAAGTTATACTTGTAAATGTTAATTATATCTGCTCAAATGTCCTCCCCATGTTTTACAAATTTCGAATGTGTTGGATGGAATGCATTTTCTATACATTGCGTTATTACGCAAACTTTGCAAAATAACTCAAACTTTACAAAATAACGCAAACTTTGCTATATAACACTAACTTTGCGAAATAACGCAAACCTTTGCATTTTTAATGAAAAACGTTGCGTGAAAACGCAAAATATATAAAAAAAGAGTTTGTGTGTGGGCAATATGTTTCTGTATTTAAGTGTTGATAAGCTGAGTTTAACTTTGAACTAACGTTCCGTTCTCTTCCCGCTCGAAAGTTATTCGAGCTATTCCATCGGTAATTATCTCTATTGAGCCATATTCGACTTTTCTGGTAATACCTTTTAACTGTAAAGGTGGAGTTTGTTAAATTCTTCTTTATCATTTATTTATTAATTTTTTTACATTTCTTTTAACATCTGCACCTTTTCTCTCATCTATGCACTTTTGGAGAGTATTAATTCCTCGCAAGCAATGGAACATATAATCTGAGAAAAAATACTTTATACCCGTAAGAAGATACAAGTACAAAAAGTTCTGATTGGTTAGTTTTCATTGGATGAAATTTAAAATTGGTTCTGTAAGTCTGCCTAGTGAAAACAGAAGAGACGAACTTTTTGTTGTAGACGTAAAGTTTCGAAATTAATTATTTTTTATGGTAATCCTTCACTTGTAAAACATTTTTATCACTTTCTGTTGCTTTAAAATGGTACAAAAAAAAAAAAAACACGCACAAAAATAAAAACAATGAATTTGTACCCACAATGTGAAAATATTTTCCACTTGTCCTTTTTATTGACACCCAAATTCTTACAAAAATGAGGGAGCGAAGAAGCAATAACCTACTTCAAAGTTTCTCATATCTAAAATTACAGGAAGAATTGCAGTAATTATTCAGATTAGGAAAACAATACAAAGCTGCTGTTATTGATTTCATTGACTTGGAATGCTCGAATGCACAAAAGTAATTAAATTTGAACAGCGCATGACTTTACTAAGTGATGGAGCAAATATTTAGCAACCAAAACGACATCAGCGTGAATTAATAAGATAGTCAATCTCGTGTGTCAATCATTCAATTAATATTTGTCCAATCAAATTCACTTCCAGTCTCGATATAAAAGCAGATTTTGCTGGTATGGCATCATTTAATAGACGTTATTTTTCGTGACAAGACTATTTATGTGGTTATTTCAAGTTCATTATTTCCGAAAAAAAAATCTCCATGGACATATCTACAAACTATTTCCAAGTTAACACGAGATCGTTTTTCTTTTTCATTTAGTACACCTATACAAGATGTACAGAATCGATAAACGACACTGTGTTGGATATGTTTTCAATTTGAAGGGATGAAACATTATTGCTCAATACCGAGCGTAAGGCATTCGAGGAACTGTCCGTTGTTCGTTTGTATGTATCTTTTAGTCGAAAATGAACTCGAAATGTTTTCGTTACGTGTATCAGTGCTACGGACGTCGAAGCAGATCGCACTTCATTTGGGCTGGATTTCAGTTTTTGTTTCTATAATAAATTTTATCAATACTGTACAAATAAAGAGGTCTCCTAGTGTCGTATACTTTCGAATACCCTTTCTGTCAATTCTATCTCTCATTTAGTCTTTACGAACCAGCTGTTTTTTAGTAATAGTCTCACAAATGTGTATATTTATCATGCCATGTTAATTTTCGTATATTTGCGTATTATAAATTAATGTTGGAAATATATTTATTTGCACTAATTTTCTATACGTTGTAAATATAAAGATTTCAAACGTTTTAACGCCGTTTGAAATAGATTGTATATGTTGAATTGCACTCACATTTAAAACATGTAGTAAATATTCTCAAATCCGTTTCATTTGCAAGCATTTGTGTATGCTGTTAAAATCTTTCATGTACTTATATTTTATCACAGTTGCAAATTAACATGAAAATTTATTATTTACGTTGGTCTTAATATTATTATTTAGATAATTGTAAATACAAATATTTGCTGACCTTCACAAATATTTCAATTCAATCACGTTTGAAATTTCTATGGCATAAAGACATTTACTACCCAGTCAAATATGATATATTTCCCAAAAATTTACATAGGTCTGTAAATCCCATTAACTATCCATATTTGTGCATAATTTACACACCCACAATCATACAAATGGCATTGCGGTCTCAATTGTGTTTTTCACCCTTTTAGAACATCAGCAATTTTTTATATTTGTTGGTTGTAAATATTTAACAAACAATGGCGCATAAGAGTAAACAATTAGTAAATAACGGTCTTAACTAATGTTTACTATATATTCACTTGGGTTTGTAAATCGGACTTTTCATGTAATGCGTTTTACTTACTTGGTGGATAAATCATCGGTGTTGGCATCGGTGTTTTCGTTGACTGTACTTGAGTGGTCGTAATTACTGAAAAGAAGAAAAATATTATCGTGCACATTTGAAGTTTAACCCCTCACGAATAGGACTTGAATGTCTTTGGCGTCCTAAACACAACTTGTTTTTATTTCATACTGTATTTCTTATGATTTTTCTAAAAGTTTTATTCTAGAACGGAATGAAAGAACTTGCATATCCGCAGCTTTTGAATATTTGAAATAAATGCCTTATTTCAAACAAGATACTGAATAAAAGCATAAGAATGTGTATTTTTTTTTATTTTTCAAGGAATTTAGAATCAAAATATAAACTCTCATGTTTGCTAATTATAAGTATCAATTTCCTGTTCTTATTTCTTAACTATTTATTTACACACTGAACCTTTTTTTCAACACTCAATATGTGAAACTGTTCAATAAAAACCCCATATTTTGGTAATTATTTGTTCAAACCATGGACATAATGCAATTAGGGTTGACAGTGTCTGTATACAACATTTTTTGGAAAGGAGCGGTATTTCATTTTTCTTGAAATTATTTACTTTACTATATAATTATGAATTAAAACTATTGTCAATACTATTTTATATGAAGTTTTTTTTTCTATTTTATCGAAATCAAGAATATGTAAAAAGATATATTATTGCGCAGTTGTATATGAACAATGACAACTGTCTTAGAGGCATTTGTTAATTAATTTCTTAGCTTTGACATATGTATTTCAAATTGAAATCTTTCAATTTTTTCAATTCTTAATCATCGATGCCCACAGAGAATATTTACTGCGGAGTAATGATAAAGTGTTTTACATTGGTCATCCGACAATGTAATAATTTACATGGGCGTGTTGGATACACATACTATGTCAGCTTTGTCCTGTTTATCTGTCAGTCTGATGAATCAAGAGTTTATATTGCCATTTTCTCTACTTAATTCATTTTTCTTACATTAACAGCAAATATCTCTATTTAAGTACTTAATGAAATTAAGTAGCGTTAATTCGAATTTTGTAACTTAAATTGAATTTAAGTAGAGAAAAACTATGTTTTAGTCACTTAAATTGAGATTTCTATTTTTTGTGGTTCGCGCTTTCCATAATCATGCTATATTTTAAAAAAGTTTCAGGAAATTAGCATTTTAAAGGAGAGGGATCGAATTTGCAGTAAAGTAGAATGTGAATTTCCACATCTCTACATCGAATAATTCGTTACAATGGAAAGGCTTTCAAATTGCTGCTTCAAACATACCATGCATCTTAATCTTTGTTTATCAAAAGAGCGAATGAATGTATACAACGACAGTATAAATTCATCTTATGTAATAGTGGCAGCGGAGCAAGCCCTGACTTCAAGAACCAATATGTTTAAAATCATAAAGCGTTTCTCTCAGGGCTTAAGGATTACTTTCAAGAGGCGAATTTTCAAATCGTTTGTAAAACTCGCCGGACATTTTGCTCTTTGTTGAGTTTTGTTCTTCCTCAAGTTTTTGCTTTTCATGATAAAGAATGCAGATCCTAATGTGTAGAAGTTATTCAATTTGTTATTTCATATAAATTGAAACAAATTAAATTATTTCTTAAATTGTATTTTCTTTTTTTTCTAGGTATATGAATATCTTTACATCAACTGATTTTCTGGACGACTTATTTCAGGGAAGACGAACTATTTTGTTATTTCGCAGCAATAAATTTTCTCGAAGGTTCACTCTTAAATTCGAGTAAAAAGGTCTGCGATTTCATTTTGTGCTATTTTCTTCGTTGTAAGTTTTGCTAAAATCAATCACTACCAAATAAAAGTTGGTTTACATTTTTTTTATATCTAGTCATAAGTAAATACAATAAAATTATCATTTTACCTTGACAAATCAAATCACGAAGCTGCTGGATGATTTGTGCGAGGGACTGATAATCTACCACTTCAAATACTTTACGTTGATTGGTTGCAATCTGTCTTATCTCGTCCTTAAATAGACTAGAACCACCAATGCCAACTGTGATAATGATAATTCCTTCGGCCTTTGCCCTGACTGCCTGTATTTTAGTTTGTTGTGGATTTGTGGATTTTCCATCAGTTACTATAATAATAACTTTTGGTGCGTTAGGTCTTCCTTGTTGTTGGAACATTTGACGCATGGTATCGATGGCAAGTGCTGTATTGGTACCATGTTTAGGTTGTTTCAAATTCTTGGTCAAAGAAATTAATAATGGTTTGGGCTTAAAAGGTATTAATGGAACTCTCCCGCCAATAATAGAACTGTATGCTACGATGGCAACATGAATTGCTTGTGGGGTTATTTCCAAATTGTTGATTACATTAGCGACAAAGTTACGTCCCTTTGGCCAATCCTGAGGAGAGATGCTGTGAGATCCGCCCAGTAAAAATCCAATATCAGCAGGGACATCACAAATCAATCCTAACAAATCAGAAAAGCACAAACTTTACAAGTCATTGTCAAGGCATACATTAAATACAAATGTAATTTGAATACAACCATTAAACACCAAAATGAAGAATTTTCAACTATTCCAAAAAAAAAAAACATTTGTTTACAATGACTTTGGTAGATAAATTAATATAAAGCACTTGTTCATAAGCATATATCTACACTTAATGGCTATGGAATTCATTTGAAAACAGGTAAAGTGCTGCTGTGGATGAACATTATTACGACTTTACGTCAGATTTTGGCATATATGTGAATACAAATGGTTTTGCATTTTTGCATTTCATTCTCTAAATAGTCACAAGAAGATATGTAAATTCATAGAATCGCTTTCACCTGTATCATTCATTACAATAAAGAAGCACAAAGGACATGCAATTACGTAAATCAAAGCTCAGAAACGTAAAAAATGAAAAACAGAAAATGGAAAAACAAAGACACGGGATATCATTAAAAAAGCAGGAGAAAAGAACTCCAATGCAAATATAGATTGACATTAGTTGATCTGGAGTGTATTCAAGTGAAGATAAACTGAACTTAATAGAATACTTTTCGTAGATATATTATGGAGGATATTATTGCAGTGTTTATTAACATCAAAATGCTTAAAGTGAGGACCGAACGGTAATTCCAAAAAAACAAGAATATCCAAAGATCATGACAACATCGGAATCATAAATGAACAAAGATAGGACATAAGTAAGGGATTTAAAAATACTTACTGTCAGTTAATAACAACCAGGTGGTGGAAAAACTATAATTAACACATTCATACTTTTCTGCGATTGGTCAGTTTATACTTACAATTTTGCAGAGTTAATGTGATCGGTCAGTTAATAATTACAACTGTGATTAAGCAGTTATTACTTATATCATGGTAAAGACTTTCTTTGATTGATAACTTGATACTTGCAACTGGATAGAGCTACCTTGATTGGAAATTAAATACTTACCACTTGGAAGAGTTACTGTGATTAGTCAGTTAATATTTACAACTTGGTAGAATTGTATTGATTGATAAGACAATCCTGACGACTTGTTAGTGTTAATGTGATTGATCAGTGAATACTTCTGACTTGATAGAGTTTCTGTAATTGGCCAGTTTATACTTACAACTTGGTAAGGTTACATTGATATTGATTGCTAAGTTAATACTAAACAGGAAGTAGAATTGTGTTGATTAGTCAATTAAACGGTAATTGGTCGATTGATAGTGAGACAGTGATAGAGTTACACCGATTAGTCAGTTGATACTTACAAGATGGCATTTTTGTTACCTGTGATTAGTCAGCATTTTCTAGGTTTTCTAGATTTTGAAGTAACTGTGATGGGTCATTCGATAGTTAACAAATTGAAGAGTGGCTGTGATTGGTCTGTTGATATTTACCAGGTGGTAGAGTTCTGTTATTGGTCAGTAAATGCGATTTGTAAGTTGATACTTACAAGGTGACACAGTTATCCTGATTGGTCAGTTGATACTTACAGCTTGATAAATAAACTGTGATTGGTTAATTGATAATTACCAGGTGATAGAGATACAGCGATTGGTAAGCTGATACTAACAAGGTGTCAAAACTACTGAGATGGTCAGTTGATATTTACCATGTTGTAGAGTTATTGTGATTGGTCATTTGACAGTAAACAAATGGTAGAGTTGTGATTGGTCTGATGATATTTACCCGTTGGCAGAGTTACTGTGAGTGGTAATTTGATAATAACCAGGTGGTATAGTTACTGTGATCGGTCAGTAGATACTTATCAGATGACAGAGTTTCTGCGATTGTTATGTTTATAGTTGCTTTGTGGTAGAATTACTGTTATTGGTCAGTTAACACTTAGCAGGTGGTTGCGTTACTTTAATTGGTTAGTTTATACTTACCAAGTGGAAGATTCACTGTGATTGGTTAGATAATACTTGCCAGGTGGTAGAGTTAGTGTATTTGCTCAGTGGCCGGTGGTATAGTAATTGTAATTGGTTAGTAAATACTTACCTGTTGGAAGAGTCACTGTGATTGGTTAGTGAATACTTACCAGGTGGTAGAGTCACTGTGATTGGTGCCGGCGTAGTTGTTGTTGTAGATGTTGTTGTTGTGATAGCTGAAACTTTAATTGACCATTCAATAAGAGTGCACAATTCAAAATACGACTACGAGTTACAATTGTAGGTATCAAATAATTATTCATAAATCATAATGTTTATTCATTTTTATTTTCATGGAATGATTTATTTTTGCAAAAAAGATTTTGCACTTCAATATATATTCCTTGTATTTTCATTCGTTTGACGGAATGTTGCTTTGAATATACTCGGGCTTTTCTAATTACAATTCATGAAAAAAGTGAAATGAAACCTATTGAAATCGAACCCGTTTGCGATTGGTAATGTTGCTCAATTTATGTAGGTGTTCGGTTTACACACCTGGAGAATAATAAGGACCTCAAAGCAGATAAAGTTAAGCATTTTCTTTGACTTTGCTTTGTTAGGAATTGGTCCAGAGAGACTTCATTCATTTAAGTAATATACAAAATGAATATCAGTTATTATTATAATTATATTTGTACCTTTGTTTCTATGTATAAAGTGTAGAAATGTAACTCCTCCATAAAATGTGATATTGCACAGTTGATCATGATAAATCATTTTATCTAACATAAGTAGTGTCTTTCTTTTAAATACGGTAGAAATACTATAGGAAGCAACTAATGTTGTATCACCACACTGTGGTGATAAAAGAGTGGCGCGAAGTCGCACGTGTATCCATGACGTCGTGGCGTCAACATCATGAAGTTCCTCAACAAAACTCATAAATAATGTAACGCCAGATGAATAAGACCATTTTTGGCAACGTTATTTTCAAAATGTTAGATAAACATATCATAAACAAAGATGTGATGGTACAACTTCTTGTATCAGGACTCGTTGGTGGAATGATTTGTATCACTACTCGTCGCGCAAGGGCGACTCGTAGTGATACGGCCTATTCCACCGAATCTTCCTGGTACAAGTAGTTTTACTATCACACTATGTATATAATATCTATATATTGCACACTTTAAGTTGATTGGCGTTTCCAGGCCACCCACGTCAACAACTAAATTAGATATACCGCAACCCTTTTGCATGTCATCATTGACTTAATCCAAGTAAATCAAATATAATAAGACAATTATGGCACTTCTAAATCGATCAATATCGGATTTAATTGAGCGCAAACAGGTAATATTAAACTCGAGTAAACCCTCGTACAGTAGTACTTTATTTCTCCGTTACACCCCCTATTTATCTCGTAGAAGAGTCATAATTGTAAATTATCTCTGTCGAGCAATTTTAAACTACTTACATTGACAAATAAGTTCTCTCATAGAGTTTATAATCAGGGCAAGATCTTGAAACCTTGTGACTTGGAAAATCTTTTTGTTGTCTGTAGCTATCTTTTGCAACTCGTCTCTGAAAATAGCATTTCCGACTCCGATAGCAATTACTGTTATTCCTTCGGCTTTTGCTAAGCTTGCCTGAAGGGCTGTCAAAGCAGGCGACGCTGAACGGCCATCCGTAATTACAACCATTATTTTAGGTGCAAATGATCGCCCTTGTTCTCGAATCATTTTACGGACGTGCTCAATACCTAAAGCTGTATTTGTTCCAACCTTTGGATGTCGTAAATTATTGGTTAACATTTTCAGCAATTCTTTTGATCGAGACGGCTGTAACCCCACAGTGTCTCCAATAATAGTACTAAATACTACGATACCCACATGGGTTGATTCTTTCCCTATTTCAAAATTGTCTATCATGTTAGCGACAAAATTTATCTGTCGACGGAAATCTTTGTCCTCTATGCTGCCCGATCCATCAATCAAAAATACAATATCACCGGATACATTACACATTTGATCTGAAATAATATATAAATTTAAGTGATTACGGAAAGAGATGATTTATTATTGTACATTTTGTAAATGAAATCAACTGAAGTAAAGTCTTCTTGGGACTATTGGCATGGCAGTAAACTATTGACTTCCTTTAGGAATTGGAGGGGTTGCTATTGCTAATTTACGTAATATATTTGTCCATATTTAACATCTTCTAATAAGAAAAAAATCACAACCACATTAATCATTTTTCAATTTTATTTTTTCTCTGACATTTCAACTATTTTTTTTTTCTTACAAAAACCAAACCCTTCTCCCGATAGATCAAATAGTTAGTGACATTAACTAGTAATTGAAAAATACGCTGTATGATATTTAAATGTCATATAATGACACTGTAAAGAAGGGGCGAATTTCAATTTTAGTTTATGAAGAAATGCAGTGTATTCCCGACTCGCCGTTTCAGAAACTAAAGGATTGTGGATACAGCGTACACCAAACTATTTTGATTGGTCAAGAACGTAAATAACATAACATCATTGGTTGAAAATCGATTGTCCGTACACCAAAATTTCAAAGACAATCTCTATACCCACAATTCCTCAGTTTCTGAAACGTTGAATTGAGCAGTAAAGATACACGATACAAATAAAAATATGAACATAACTCAAATTCAGGCCAAGCATTGCAAAATGCCATATATGGGCCAAAATCTTATCACAACCAATGCTTATCCCTTTGATTTTTGTTACTATGAGTATGAACTTAACCTGAATGTAACTTAGATAAATATCAAGAATAATGATTAAAAAAGGGTTCCCGACATCAGAGTGATTTACATATTATGCATCTTTCCCACGGAATATTTTGAGTAATGGGATAGTTGCCTCAGTGTTAAAGCTGCAAGGGTGTTCCTCTTTGTAAGACAATAAACTTAACAAAAGGTACAGTATTTGCCATTTATCTTTCCTTCTCTTGTGTGATTTACTATTGTCTCTGAGCAAAGACAGGTTTATTTATGTAGAAAGTCTGCATTATAGTACTAACGGCAAAATAAACATCTCTAAATAACAAATTATGTACAAACGGAAGGACATAGTCATTTATTCTGGTTACTGTGACTCACATTGTGGTCAATGTACGGGCTGGACGTGGTACGTTTTCAAAAAATACCGAGGAGTATTTTTGCTTTGATGTATGTTACAGCCAATGAATCACTTAGGCTTGTTAAGGAAAAATTAGGGAGTATTAAAAGGAATTTTGCAAAAACGAATATTTTCGTTGCTTGTTTTTTTTTAATCGTTAACATAGGAATTATTATAGGTGTAGCATTTCGAGTGGTAAAATTAATGACGAAATAAATACTAAACAGAATTGTCAAGAATCAGATTCCAAGATATATGTATCGGGACAAAAACTACAGTCGCTCACTTCTTAAATGTACATTCTGATTCAAGTATTGAATTTTATATCATCACTGGTACATTGACAAAAACTTACCTTTTGGGACTGGTACTGTTATCATTGGCTGTGTTGGCAAAGGTACTGGTGTTGTATATGTCGGTGTCGTTATTACTGAAATACAAAATTTTAATTAATATGTATTTTTAGACTAGAGTTAAGATAGTTAGAACCAGTTTTGCCTACATTATTATTTTAACTTTATTTTAAGAATAACATGTAAGGTCAACTGTAAGAAATTCATGTCAAGTCCCAAAACTTTACAATGAAAATCTTACAACCGACGAACAATCACGGAAGCTGACGATGAGAAAGCCTATAATAAACAAAGAGAAGAAACTGAGTATAGAAGACCATATAATAAAAAAATTACCATGAACAAACGTACTATGAGCAAAGACAAAAAAACTCGAGAATAATCCATAAAATCAACAAATATCACAAATATCAGTCGTTTTCAAAAAAAAAAAATAAATAAAAAAAATAAAAAAAAAAAAACTTACGGCAAATTTTAAGGAGACAGCCCTAGGTTAGGGGAAATGACTCTTTAAAATTATGCGTATGTTTATTAACACCAATTTCATAAACATGTATTCTAAGCTTCTAAGTAACATTGATGAATTTTATTCTTTTTCCACATAAATGCTTCATAAGAATCGATGAAACTGACTGTTTAATACTCCTTACTGATTTAAAGAGTCATCTCTCTTAACCTTGGTCTACTACCTTAATCGTTATTTAATATGAAATGCTTAATATGAAAGTATTTTTTGTCTTATTTATTTATTTATTTTGTTTTCTTTATACGTTTATTATTATTATTTTTTGTGAAAAGTGCAGTAGTAACATAAACTAGTACAAAAAAATCGCCAATGAAAACTTAAGTACGGAAACATCTCAACAATGAAAAAAAATATACAGGTACAATGGAAAAGCACGAAAAGTTTACAGTGTCGAGAAAAACAAATAAAAATTTTCAAGAAAAGGGGGTTCAAACCCTGGATCCTCCTTCAGGATCCGCCAATGTTGGAAAACTCGGAGGTATTCAGATCTTACAGTGTTTCAGTCTGCCTTAAACGACAACATATGGTGTGTATATGTGAAATTCTTAATGCAGGTAATCTGAATTTAATATGTAGATTAATATTATTGTTTATCTATCATATTTATCAAATATGGACTTTTTTCGAAATCAATATGTTTAATATGGACCTGTGAGGTTTATATTGACCGAAGACGAAGTCCGAGGTCTATATATTCGTAACAGGTCCATATTTAACATATTGACAGAGTAAAAGGTCCATCATTCTTATATTACATATACATGTACTTTTATGGTATCTCATTAAATTTTTGTGGAGGAAAGTTTTGTCAATAGATTGGAATTTAATTAGTAATAGAACCTTTATTTGAAGGCGGTTGTGGATCTGCCATCATCTAGAGATGGTTATTACATGAGTGTTCACAGGATAAGTAAATGCCGACATTTCTCTTATATTTGCAAAAAAATAAAATAAACAAACAAACAAGTATGCCTTTCAATTATTAGCGTGTTTACGTGAAGTGTGCAATAAAAAACATGTGACAACTGTTAAATACATTTTTCATTGATTTCAATGGTTGCGCTGTAAAAACCTTTTAATATCCTCTTTAATTTCTCCGGCGGAAACTCCTATTAATGTGTAAAGCGTTTTCCAATATGATTTTCATAAGATCTTTCTTAGTAAACAACTTTAGTCTGAAAGTCCAACTAGACATGTAGCGTCAATAAAACTAAAAATAGAAACATAGCGTCAATATA
>MJUU01011103.1:32520-42830 GCA_002080025.1 Modiolus philippinarum
GTAATATTTTGAAATATACATGTATTATCTATACCTTATGTAATTTTTCATCAATTACCAATAAACTGAAATGTTACATGACATATGAATTCAAGACAAGTCATTTGATTAAGCGTGTTACAATTGTTATTACATATACAAAAAGATAAGTAATATACCTTAATACACAATCATATTGTATTTCCTGTATAAACTCTAGTTCTTTAAAGCTAGTTTGTTATCCCCTCGCCCAACGAAGTTGGGGAGGGGATATAGCGTTTGACCCGTTCGTCCGTCCGTTCAAACTTAAGACCACATATCTTTTGAATAACAAGTCGTAGATGGACAATGTTTTGTCCATAGATGCATCTTGAAGAGAACTTGAGGTTGATATATAGAATAGGTTGATTTGACCTACATTTCGTCACCACGACATCATAGATAGATATGAAATGTCAGTGTCACAAATAAAAACTGACATTTTCAGCTAGATTCGCGTCTTCCCTGATTTGACATTACCGGTTTCGACTTTACCCTGAATTGACCCACTGACAGTGTGACGGGTGCTGTGCACAGAGCAGGACATGCTTACCCTTCCGGACCACCTGATGTCGCTCTCGGTTTTTATGGGAGTTCACACTGTCAGTGCTTTAGTTTTTTGTGTTGTCTTGTTAAATTTTAGTTTTGTCTTCGTTAGTGATGTCTGTGATACCGATCTGTCCTTGTCCACGTTTGGATACTAAAATGACTACAAAAGCTTTTCAAAATTTCACCTTGGTACTGTTAGTGATGTCTGTGATACCGATCTGTCCTTGTCCACGTTTGGATACTAAAATGACTACAAAAGCTTTTCAAAATTTCACCTTGGTACTGTTTGAGGGTTAGAGAAGTTACACGTACCATGGTTTTAGTTGGTTTTGTCTAAGGGTTAGAGGATGACAATAACCGGTCGGTTACCTAACAGATCTTTCAAAACATATACCTCACTGACCGTGTGACGGGTGCTGTGTGCAGAGCAGGACATGCTTACCCTTCCGGGGCACCTGATGTCACTCTTGTTTATTGAGAGTTCACACTGTTAGTGCTTTAGTTTTTTGTGTTGTATATGTAACGTTCGTGTGTTTTGTGGGCATGTGGTGTCTTTGGTCTTCCGTCTTTTGGTGTTCTTGCTTTTGCCTTGTCTCTGGACTTTGATTTGTGTAATCTTGTGCTTTGTTCCTTCGGTATTCTACTGCCGTTGTGTCATGCACGAGTGACTCAGGTTAAAGTTTTTGTAAGAGTCCAGATCTGGGATACTACAACCTGTAGAGGAATAATATTTTGTATGTAGATGCGTCTTGTAAAGTTACGAAGCTCCAGATAAAAATTAGGTCACTTTGACCTTCATTTCATGCATGAGTGCCTTAGGTTAAAGTTTTTATAAGAGTCCAGATCTGGTATACTACAACTTGTAGAGGAATAATATTTCATATGTAGATGCATCTTATAAAGTTATGAAGCTCCAGATAAACATTAGGTCACTTTGACCGACATTTCATGCATGAATGACTTAGGTTAAAGTTTTTGTAAGAGTCCAGATCTGGGATACAACAACTCATAGAGGAATACTATTTTGTATGTAAAGGTGTCTTGTAATGTTAGGAAGCTCCAGATGAAAATTGAGTCACTTTGACCTAAATTTAATGCATGAGTGACTAAGGTTAAAGTTTGTGTTACAGCTTGGATTTTAGATGCTACAACTCGTAGAAGAAGAATATTTTGTATGTAGATGCATCCTGTAAGTTACAAAGCTCCAGATAAAAATTAGGTCAGTTTGACCTACATTTCGTGCATGAGTGACTTAGGATAAAGTTTGTTTTACAGTCTAGATTTTAGATACTACAACTTGCAGAAGATTAACCTTTCATCTGTAGATGCTTATATGCTTTAGGTATGAGGCTCCTGATTGAAATAAGGTCACTACATTTCTTGCATGACTGGCTCAGATTTAAGTAACAAGCCAGATCTTGAATGGTACAACTTCCCTGAGTACTTCTAATACTAGACAAATATTCAATAAACGGGCGAGGGGATTAGCTGTCGTTTCCGACTGCCCCTTCTCTTGTTTATGAATGGCTTTAAAATGTTTGTTTTTTTTTTTGACTTCAGAATTTTGCAATTACATTTTTAAAATCAAAATTTATTAAGCCCTGCTCATTTTGTAAACAATCGCATCAGAATTATCCACACTCTGATCAGCATCTGCAACACAAGTGGGATTTTAGTCGTACATGTCAATTGCTATTTTCCCGACTCGCTAGAGTTAAATTTTCGGAAATAGTTCTTTTTTTCTTCCACACTTAATGACTTAACAAGAAAATACTAATGACAGAAGTTGTTTCTGAAAATTAGTACATATGTATATTTTCTCCAATAATAGACTTGCCCGCAAAGAGTACGTTATGAATTGTCGTCAAACCTTATATTGTCCTTGATTTAATAACAAGTGGCTCTCAAGAGCCTGTATTGCTTACCTGGACCTTTGCTAACATATACGTTACAGGATCGAAATTAAACTATTGTTCCTGTGTGCCTAGTGGTCTCAGAGGACAAGACCTATGAATGTGTTTCAATTGGGTCCAAGTTTGGTTCCTCATTTTGCAAGGGACCATCCAAGGACTATTGTGGCAAATTTTGGTTCCAATTGGCTCAGCAGTTTCAGAAGATCTTTCGATGTGTTTTTCCATAGGGTCAAATACTAAAACTACTTTTCCCTCTCGCGGCCACACGGGATATACTGCTGACCTGAAAAACGCTTTTTTGTTTGCATGAGACCACCATTTTTGCTAAGTTTGAATTCGATTTGCTATGTTCCCTAATGGCCACAATCTTAGATATGGTGGTGACCTGAAAACACCTTTTTTGTAGGGGACTACCCAAGGACAACTGTGGTGAAGTTTGTGGTCCTAGTTGGCTCGGCAGTTTCAGAGAAGATTTTCCCGTAGGGCCAAATGTTGAAAACATGTTTCCCGCTGGCGAACATCTAAGATAAGGGTCAAATGTTTAAGCCATGTTTTCCAATGGGGGCCATCTTGAATATAGCGCATACCTGAAAAACACTTTTTGCAGGGAACCATCCAAGCACTATTTTGGCCAAGTTTGGTTCCAAATGGCCTAGTAGTTTCAGAGAAGATCTTTCAATGAAAAGTTCAAACCAGACCGACGACGGACGCAAAGTGATGGCAAAAGCTCGCCCTAGTTCTAGCCAGGTGAACTAAAACGCATGATTGTATTATCAAAACTCTTTGAATGAAATAGGCGTGACTTACATGGATTGTTACTTTCAATAGTAAGTATGCATTATTTGGTCTGGATTGTATCAAATAATTTGAGTACCAACAGTGACAAATATGATTAAAAAAAATTTTGTTCAAAAAAGTAAATAATAACTAAGAATGCGATTTATGCCAAAAAATAAACAATTTACCTTGACAAACCATGTTCCTGATCTCAGACACAAGTCCTTGAAGTGTTTCGTATGACGTTGCTTGATATACTTTTCTTGGACTGGATGCTATTTGTAGCAATTCGTCTTTGAAAACATTTTTTCCTACTCCAAGCGCTAAAATACGAATACCTTCGATCTTCGCCTTTTCTGCTTGGCCTTTGGTAGCTCTGGGAGAGTCTGAACTACCGTCTGTGATCACGATAAGAATTTTTGGCACTCCACGCCTTCCATTCTTTTTAAACTCATTTCTAGCCTCTTCGATTCCCTTTGCTGTGTTTGTGGATTGCTTAGGGTGCCGAAGAGAAGTAGCAATAATTTCAAGGATAGTCTTTGGTTTGAATGGATTTAGGCGCACTTTGTCTCCTTTCATGGAGCTATATACAATAAGTCCCATGTGAATAGCATCAGGTGCTATGTCAAATTTTGACACTAGTCTCTTTACAAATGTTTTTGCGTTTACCCAGTCTCTTGCCTGTATACTATCGGATCCATCAATAAGAACTATAATATCAGCAGGCACTTGACATTTTAAACCTGTAAAATTTAATTTAAATGACAAAATTAAAAATGTGCATTCTTTTGATCGAAATAGCAATGTATGTAATTCCGTAACTAATGGTGATGAATCAATACATGTGTCTCGTTCCTCTGTTTTGTTGATTGAGCTTGTCCAATACTGCAAATATATTAATTATTGGGAAACTTAAGACGGCGGCATTAAAAGGGAGGAGGTTGTGAGTTTTGTTTCTCTATAGGTTTAGTTCGTGCAACGCAGCTTGATTGTTTCTCCAAATGATATTACAACAACAGCACTAACTGCTGCAATTCAGTCAGTCAAGTATTATGCGATGTTAAGTAAAGGTACAGATTCAGAACTTATTTACGTTGTTGTATTCATAAATGACACCTCATGGCTTCCATAGTTATATTTTAACACCCATTGACGTCATTTTAAAATTAATTTTACATTCATTCCTACACAATTTATACTTTATTGAACTTGTAAATTGTATGGTGTACTTATTTTAAGTAATGAGTTAAAATACATTTTCCCTTGAAGTTTCAGACGCATCTAGAGCAGGCCTGTGGTACATTTTCAACAAAATGTTTTAATGACCCTTAGTTTACTTCTAAACATGTAAAAACAGGGAAAATTAATGAGAACGTGATTTCTTAATGGATGTTAACTGTTACAGAACTATTAACATTTATTAAGTTATGTATTTGATATATATGTATGTGTTGAGCACAAAGAAATTAATATTTTGACTTGGTGGAGCAACAAGCAGGTATCGATGAGAACGTTATCACGGTAGAAACAATGTATGAGACTCGTTATTAACAGTAGTAATTTTATAAATATAATTACTGAAATGGGAGTCGCATCTTTTGTTTATACTGTGATAGTGATCTCAACGATTCGCACTGCCACAGTGGGGGCATAAAAATAAAACGAGTTCAAAATAAGTTCGTCTAACTAAGGTTTTGTGGTGGAAAATCGGATATGATTCGAGAGAGTCTTCTACTTTCACAAGCGTAAAACTAACGTTTGTTGTTGTCACCCGGTTTGTTCTCTTACAATTCTGAAAACTTGACCCGAAAAATATCAGTTTCCATTTTTATGGGAAAAAATATACATGATTCACCCAAATCTCTAAGCTTGATGTGTGTTATTATGAATATATAAAGGGTTTAGTTGTCCTAATTTTTTTTTACTTTGTTGACATAAATATATTATCAAGGGAATAACATTTTTGATCTCTTTTTTTGCCTTGTCTCTAAAATTCGTAATTCATATCATTGTAATTTTGTTCTTACGGTATTCTCGTGCCGTTTTTGATACTATCTCATGAAAAAGCGACTTCAGACGATTAGTTTCCTTTTAAGATAGTTGCCACCTTTGAATGAAAGAAATGCGAATTTCATAAAAGTATTCTGCATTTTTAGGACTTAATGCGAAATTGACAATAAGCAAGAAAAAAAAATGATAGGTTCAAGTGGCTTATGTGACAGATGAAATTAATAAATGGCAATGAATGTTCATTTCTAGTTTTTTCATAGGCTTTGTATGGACATTTTATATGTATTGAAAATAAAATGAAAGGAGTAATGTCAATTTCCTAAAATTTTGTCCAAAACCCTTTAAAGGTACATGCTGTTAGAATATAACATGAACAAAGAGTGTTCATGTACAAAATATTTTACAAGTTAGGCACGGACCATTTGATTTCAAGGGGGGGGATTTTCGCCCGAGGCGGAAAACTTTACTCGCTCGCTTCGCATGCCAGATTATTATTTTTTTCCCATATACACTATGCTAGGAAATTTTGTTGAGCCAGGCCTTTTTCCAATGGACAGGATTAGGGCCTGATTTTTTTTCAACCCAGATACTGGCCAGCGAGTTTTTATTTTTGGCTAAAATCGAGGCAAGTTTTTTTTTCTAAAAAATGCCCCCCCCCCCCGAAAATCAAATGGTCCGTGCCTTACGATATGGAAAAAGACAGAGGATAGAAAAAAGTAAGGGAAACGGGAAATGTAAAGAGACAACGACCCAAAAGGGAGTAATAACACCTCAAAGCCACCATAAGATCTTAATGAACGGTGAAGAAACCCCACATCCAACAGCAGGTCGGAGTCGGCCCCTAAGTCAAGAGTAATCAAGTTCAGCGAAATAAACACCATCCTAGACCCGCATATCTGACCAAATGTCAGAAATTAATGGTGGCAAATACCCTAATTGTTAGCGATTAATGACCATGACAAACTCCCGTAATTTTTTGTGCGATCTATGATTTCAAAAATTGAAAGGTGACGACCATTTGATTTTCAGGGGGGGGGGGGGCTTGATCGATTTCGCGCAGAAAATTTATTTATTTTCATACATATCTCGAACAAATTATTTATTTCACCAAAAGTCATATGTAATTATTTTTTGCATCTGCAATTAAAATTGTATTTTTCAAATCGAAATTAGATTATTTATTTTCATGACAAGTACGATTAGAATACTAATTTCACTGGAACCAATATTAAATTATTATTATTTACAAAATCGAGCAAGTATCCCTCTGAAAATCAAATGGTCATCCCCTTAGTATGGTTTTGAACTTATTAAGTATTTGTTGAATGAACGTGATCATGTGAGGAGTGTCTGAATTAGCTCATCTTGTGGATTTACATTTAATTTGCAATTTGTACTGCAAGTATATTATATAAAGCGAGAGTTTCTGTCATTGAAGCTGCATGTTTTTTTTTGTGTTTTCCTGTGTTGAGGTCTAATTAAATGACCACTTCCGGTAAATTATATGAATTTCGTTACGCCATTCGATGAACTGGTACAGTACATACCCAATAATTGTCTCAATCTCAGTAAATGCAGCCATAACCTTTTCTTTCTTTCTTTTTTTTTCGTAATTTTTGTTCAAATGGAGGACGCAAAAATTCCGGCTATCTCGAGTTGCTATCGTTATTTGCGTCTGTGCTCCGTCTTTCATTCGTGTTTTTCTAGTGCAGTTCGCTTGTGGAGTGTGGCCTGTGAGTAAAATTTTGGGCCATTGTAGGCGTTGACTGTTTTCATTTGTCAATAATTTGTACACTACTTACCTTGCTGGTGAGTAAATCGTACTATGAGACATATAAATAAGGCTAAAAATGGTAACTTCATCTGAAACGAATGGAAAATCTATATAAAATGGTATAAAACGAATTATAAACATTGACCGATCCTTTTTTGGACAATCATGTATTTTTTAATGAATATCTTGATATTTTACTAAGAAATACCCAAAAGATTTTCGCAAAATTTCCTTTCAATTCTAATTGGAACCCCCCTTTTTCAAATTGCCTGGATCCGCCCTTGATAAAAACATACCGCAGGCATATGCCGATTGAAATACAATATCTGTGGATCGGATGATGGTTAAAATTAATGCCAAACTTTACAATTGATGATTAATGGAATTATATAATATAATGTATCCAACAGATTTAAAACTGAATTTGTACGATTTTTAAATATCTTATGAAGTCCAATGCAAGAACGTTAATGAATTTTGAAGATCAATTGCTTTTCCACGAAAAAAATCTAACAGAGGGAGAGGGGGTGAGAGAGTAAAAAGACATTTTACAAAAGAAAATGCTTTGTTTTCAATTGACATGTTAATTTAGCCTACACATTAAGTTATACCATTGTATCTCTTCCATGTTCACTTCCACTCTGTCTTCTGCTGATTTCAGCTTTTAATTAAGGTCTTGTTTGCGATTTGTTGTCTAATGAGTTTTTTTACTCTTAAATGTATTATTGATTTACTATTAACTCTAAAACACTGAAGAGTAATGAGATGGCAATCTACAGAAAGTAATCCTTATTTTGTAATGGTTTTGATTTTGATTAGTGGGTTTTATCTTATTGTATCCTTCTACAAGTTTTGGCGAGGAATTATGCCATACTCTTACAGTGGTGTGTTCGTCTGGCTTTGCCGGTCAGTCCTCCAAAGGTTTCCGACGTATAACTGGTGCACGAAACAACTTAAACTGTCTTCAAACTTGTCATGTAATTTGATTACTACAATACTCAGGCCAAACTCGATTTGGGTTACATAGGTGCAAGTGGCCCTGGGGTTATCTGTTGATTTCCGATTGATAACTTGTGAACAAAATATCACGCTTTCCTCAAACTTAGTATAATTTGATTACTACATAACTCTGAGTGGGCTAAGTGGTTCTGGAGTTAAGCCATATGAATTTATTTTTTGAAAAAAAAAACTAATCGGCTTATCATGTAATGAACAATTCATATTTTCAAATGAAGCTTTGATCATATACACATTAGCTTATTCTGATTTTTTGTTTCATTTTGTTTCATTTTTGTTTCAATATAGTTGTATATTAAAATGTTAATTTTAATTGCTGTTGACTAGTCAGCATTCTGTTCAACAGTAATTGATGAATATTTTTAAAGAATACTTTTAATAATACATGATTTTTATGAATATTTTTATAGTTATATAGTTTAATGAATAATTTATAGTTATATAGTTTTATGAATATTTTATAGTTATATACCAGAATTTTTAAATGTAACATGAAATATTTTATAATGGTTTATCATAACTGTTTTATTATGTGTGTACTATTTTTGATGGACATTAGAACAGTAGTATGAACTTTGATTTAAAACTGTAAATATTAATATTTTATTGTATATTAATTGCTTGTATAGTACATGTATATGATTGTTTATCTTCATATCTGGACGCAACTATTGCTACCCCGGTAATGGTTGCCCCCGTTTTATAGGGGTAGTTATTCCAAATAATATATATATATATATATATATATATATATACTCTGGTTATTAAAATAGTGATGTCAACTTTGATCATAAATTATTCTTATATCTATTCATTTCTTTAAAAAAAAAACCAACTTGCAATTTACTCTACTGTTTTACAAGTATACATCCTCATGGAACAGTTACAAATACAATGTATATGAGTAAATATTAAGAAATCATACCTTGGACAGTTGAAATTATCCGTTTCAGCTTCTCATAACTACACTCTTTTCTGCCTCTCCTCAGCAACGACTGTGTAAAGTAACTTAATCATCGCATGAAATACGTCTCCGCACGTGCATCTTCGATTTCTTTGACCCCGTTCTGCTCTGGGCATAACAAATTTGTTCTCTTGACAAGATGCATTTGGCTATAGGCAAAAACATTTTTCCTCCGTTTAAATTGTTAACGGCAACTGGGCAGAAAGATTGATTGTAAATTTGTTTGAACTTGTTGCAAGCGATGTAACTAAGTATAAATCATCGTTTTATTAGGAAAATAGATGTTTATAAGTTAAGGTCTGGCGAGAAATCAGTGGACCTAAACGGCTTTCTTCTTGATGTAGGAGTTCTGTTGACCCATTAATTGTTCTATATCACTAATCTCCGGAAATAGAAAAGTAGGTTAGTAGGGATAATGAAGATAATAAAGGTTAATTATGATATTATAGTAATTATTGCATGTAAAACAATAATGATACACAAAGGTATTCCACAGGGATATAATTTCTCCTGTTTGTTATTTCACATAGTTTAGGTTCACTACTTAAGGTAAATTAAAGAATACAGTAGTCCGATGCCAAGCGTTTTAATATTCTAGTATAGTTATCTTCCTCTCTAAGTGCGGATGACAATTTATTGGAAGATTTATATAGAACAAACTATGTGTCGCGAAACAGCTCTCAATTTCAAAAACAAAATATAGAGGTATATTGACATGTGAGCTGTAAAAAGGGGGCAATTTTAAAATCTAAAAACATAAGAAGTTACAAAAAACATGAGCAAAGCTCAATGCTGAAGGCCTCATGGTGACGTCAAGATGAAGAACAATAATTAAAGCGTTGTTCCTTTGCTTGTTTTTACCATATTTTTGTAGAGACTTTGTCTCATGTGCATTTACTCTATATCCTTTCATTCACCATTTACGACTGGAGTTTGTCTCTCCTGCAGTATGGAGTCGTAAAAAGATTCCCCTTGTAAGAGATGTATGCTCTCTATATATTTCAGTTATAGTGTATTTGTGCGTGAGAGAATTTCTCATATTGATATACTATTCATACTTTGAAATTTTGGCATTTACCGGTATTTTGTAATTTCAAAATGAAATTCTGATCGCCTGTTTTAAGAGCCCACATCTCACTATTTTATAACGTCAAATTTTCTTGATGACTTGATGAGTGCCCTATGTTTGTCTATATGTTGTAATCGTCCACTAGCTTAAGACACTAGTGCTTTTGTCGGGCAAAGGATGACAGTGATTGTAAGAACACTTTGCCAGTTTAATTAATGT
>MJUU01011103.1:58078-70136 GCA_002080025.1 Modiolus philippinarum
GATTTTTGCCAAAAAAAATTTCTGGCCAGCATCTTGGTTGAAAAAAATAATCTGGTCCGGTTCTTGTCCATTAGAAAAAAGCATGGCTCAACAAAATTTCCCAGCATAGTGTATATGGAAAAAATATAATGTGGCCCGCATAGCGTGCGAAAAAAAAATCACTGAAAAAATTTCCCGGCTCAGGTAAAAATACCAGGCCCACTCCCCCTGAAATCAAATCTTCCGTGCCTAATATCAATTATTTTTATCACACAGATATAAAGTTAAGTTTGATAGGGGTGTTAGCTGAGCTGTTCTAAAGTGTGTGAATATTGTAATGTTACCATGAGAACAATACATGCTCAGATTCTGAGCCTCCGATTATTTAAAGCTTTTCTGGTTGTGCTAATCGAGGCATTATTTTTAAGGTAGATCGATACTAATACCCGGCGCATTCGATTTGCGCATTTGCGAAACACACGTCGGATGCGGAATTGACTTGATTTTCAAGCCGGAATATTCTTTATTTGCCATTTTCCTTGTAACGTCATAATAGATGGACATACACTTTCCCGCAAATTAGCTCCCTTTTCCCGTAAATATTGTTTATTTCGTAAACTTTATAAAATATCTCTCTTAATCAAACGGTGATATATAGATTTGTTTAGCTCAACATATAGCTGAAATTTATACTTCTGAAATGTCAAAAAATAAAAAATACAATAAGCATGTTCTCACAGTTCCCTATATATTCTTTGTAAATATTGCTGAAAAATACTGAATTTGGTCTGATTTTCAGAGCCTGATAGCATGAAAAGATGACCGGTGACATGTCATTTTTAATTTATTTTTTGAACAAATGGGCTAAGAACTACAAAATATCTTAAAATTAAAAAAGTCTGTCTGATACTTTTAGTAGGCTCGAGCTACCTTAAGTTTGATGCTCCTGATCCTGGTGGTAACTACATGATTGTATAATACAAGTCAAATAGGTTTAATGCATTTTGAATATTTTTTTGAAATTATTGATTTCCTTTGTTTGGGTTCTAGTGCTGCTGATGAGGAATAAATTTCCGAAATGGCCATACAGCTCATTAAAATTATTGCAGTTGGAGTTAACATATGTGTTATGGTCTCATGTTCATTTACTCCATATCCCTTCGTAAAATATTTGTAATGAAGAACTGTTTACCGAGGAGTCTGAATGAAAAGTCTTTCAATTATTCAATTTCCTACTAATGAAATGGTAATATTTGTCCATTGAAATCATGAACACAAACCCGTTATTTAGTGAACGAAACAAAATAATAGTTTTAGAACTTCGTATTACTTAGTGTTTGAATGTTAAGCTTTTATTTTTGTATTTCGCGGATGTGTATTTCTCAATTCAGGCGTATCCTAAACCAGTAACAAAGACCTTGACATTCTTTCAAAATGTGTTTTATTATCTTGCTGTATTATATCTTGTTATATTACGTTTTTCCATCGACCTGAACTTACTATAAGGTATGAGCAGAGCTCATTGTTCAGGACCTCAAGACTTCACGAATAAGAAATACAATAAAAGCCTTATTATAGAGACTTTGTCTCATGTACATTTACTCCATATCATTCCATTGTTTAATCAATAAAGGAGAATCTTATGGAAGGTACGAATCCTAACTCCGGTATTTTTTTTTGGGGGGGGGACAAAATTTTTTTTTCCATAAATTCTAAATGGTGTGTTGTTGTGATTTGAGCAATGGACTTTTCGACTTTAAAATGACCAAAATAAAAAGGTATATTCTTTTACTTCGCTTTACCAAGATTATACCAATCAAGTCATTTTTACCCACAATTTATATTTCAGCTTAACTTCATCATGTGTTACATAGCTTTGATTTCAAACGTTCATCTTCATCAATTTATTACAAAAGATCAAGGTATGGAGTTGGAGTAGTTGTATCAGTTTTATCTTTAATTGCAAGCTCATTGGGATAGATCTGATGCAAATATTCATTATTTTTTTTATCATGAAGAAAGTTGATCGTCTGTGTGGCAGAAGTTGAAATGAGAAGACTAGGATAAATGTTTTTGATTTATTTGTGTAATCTGTTGAAAAAACTTCATACGAGTACAGAAAAAGTTAAACTAAAAGTTGCGCACAGTTAGTGTCCAGAATAACACCAAACCAGTGATCAGTCTTACCTCCCAATCAAATGCATGAGACCCATAACAATCCAATATTTCAATCAAACTTTCAGATCAAGAAGTATGGTGAACTTCCAATGCACTATATTAGACGGAGGCACTTTTATTGATCTGAAGCCAAAACATAGCTGTTTACAAGAACTGGGGTAATTTCAAGCCAATATTCGTTATTGATGTTTCTTCCGTTACTGGATAATTCACACTTAAAAGGCTTATTTTGGCAAAATAAACTGTTTTTTCATGGAACGTCAGTATCTTTTGTATTTTGCTTAAAACTTCTGCCCTAGATTTGCACCTAAGATCTTTTTGTAACTGTTGTTAGTGATATATATTAAGTGAGAACCAAACCGTCAGTCTAAAACAAACAACCCAATGACAATGGCAACATCAGAAAAACAAAGGAACAAAGACATAACATGAGCACGGCACAGAAAAGAAAATAAAGACGCACACATGTACAAAAATGAACAATGCAGAACCAATAAAAATCATGGGTGAGATCAGGCGCACCGGTAGGGTACGCATCACCTACTTCTTATAAGACACCCGATGTGTTCAACATGTCAACTCCGGTAGTAAAGTCGAATCCGGTAGAAGAAAAACAAACTTTAGTGGCAAAGTTGTCATCTAGAAAACAGATATCCCACAACGGTTTACAAGATCGTGATGTCGACTAACGGAAAAATGTACTCTGGAAATGCCAAAACTTACACTAAGCTTTTGTTATTTCAAAATACCAAAGGCTCCTTTTAAGTTTTTTGATATTTTCAAAGAAATTTGACATATTAATACATTTTCGGTGAATGAGCAAGTCATCATGAATGAAAGAAATGAAAAAATAAATAATTCTTCGCAAGATTTTCTGTCAACACTTTGTCATTATTTTTGTAGTGAGCACTTTATCATTCACACAGCTGGGGTGAAAACTAGAGAACTAGTGAAAGGAATCTGTAAACTGATATCACAGATATGGATTGTTTTGTCATGAAGCTTGCTTTGTTCTGTTTTGAACATATTTTGTTACAAATTTTGCACACACAAAACAGGAAACCTACAGTTCTAGATAGACGTAGACACATGCAAGTTGTCCCATTTTTTCTGATATAAATAACTAAAAGCATTTGATATCTAAATATGGCATTACTCATAAAAGGCTTATTACTCAGGGCATTTCAAATCCTCGTTTTTACGGAAACGGATTAAAGATCCAGAAAAACTGGGACGTATCTAAGATCCTTTACGTAATGGGGATATCGAAAAGATACTCTGCTTGTATTCATTAAATTAGCTTTGAGATCAAGAAACCTGAAAATGTTACACACATACTGGCCGTTCACTGACACTGCCGATGTCTACTAAAATATATGATGATTCTTGATCAAACCCTTTGGAAAGTTTTGATTTTTCTTCTGTAGTGCGACAGTGTTTTACCAGCAAAGTAGGCTCCTTGAGGTACCCGGCAGCTTAGCTGAGAACACCCCTTGACATATCTTTCAAAATTACGTACAGTCACTTAATCCTTGCAAGATTGTGGTCATGAAGTTAGTAGGATACCTGCATTGGGATTTATTCGTATGTTTATTATACTATAAAGAAAGGGACAAATATAAAGGGGAGGTTTGAGTACCCATAAACTGGTTTAACCCTACCGCTGGCTTTTGCTTTCTGCGGTACCAAGTCTGGCTGTCCCGAGCTCCTGTCGTTGTTTACGTTTGTCTTTTGTCTTATTTGTGGTTTTCCTGTGTAGTTCCCTAGTAGATTGTGGCATGTGTTCGTAATTTTCAGCCATTGCAGATGTTTTTATTTTTTTTAATTATGCAAATGCATAGAGTTGAACTTCGACGGCTTGGGCTGCATTTACTCGATCACCTTGTCTCAAACAGTTTTTGTTGCCCCTCAGCCTAATCTGGATAGAGATAATATCGTCTAGCTGGAATTATTTAAGGGAGTACGAGCATCAGATTTCAGAAGCATTCTATACTATCGGGTTTTATCCACTCAACATTGCTAAAATTTTTGTGCACATGGATCACATTTTCTTGGTCATAACTCACTTTAAAATACATAAAATAGACTGTGCATAAAATTTAATCAACTTTTAATTATATTTTCATATATATAAAGGCCTATAAACATCTTATGCAAATTATAGGAAAACTCTGGCGAGAATTATTTCCCGCCAAAAGTTTGACCTCTTATATCTCAAAAAGTCCAACTCGGATTTTCATTTTTTTTTGCTCAAGTTGTTCCATTAACAGTGCTCTTTAAAACAAAAGATCAGAATTTTAATGCTTATTACAAAATTACTGACACTCTTACTCCCTTAATGACTTTACTACTAGTTCACAGTGTTTTTGTCATAATAAACCATTGTCAGTGAATACTAAATTTCACTGTTTATATATGTTATGTCCTCATTTGAATATTTTTGAGATAATGGTCTTCCAAATATTTAGATTTTATCTGCACTGAAGAGACATAAGTTGTCGAAATGCGCATATGCAGAAAATAAATTTGCAGAAACTTCGGTATTTAGTTATTTGTTACCACTGGGTCGATGCCTCTGCTGGTGGACTGTTAGTCCCCGAGGGTATTCACCAGCCCAGTAGTCAGTACTTCGGTGCTGACCCGAAAGCCGATTCTTTTTGAAACCTTACAATATCTAAATTTTTGTTAATTATGTTGAAACTAAGGAGTATCTCCCTCATGCAAAGCTCTGTCCTTAGCTGATTTTGGCTTTACATTTAGATCATTTTGGTTATTTGTTCTCTATCAGTTTTTGAATATTTTTGAGATAATGGTCTTCCAAACATTTAGATTTTATCTGCACTGAAGAGACATAAGTTGTCGAAATGCGCATATGCAGAAAATAAATTTGCAGAAACTTCGGTATTCAGTTATTTGTTACCACTGGGTCGATGCCTCTGCTGGTGGACTGTTAGTCCCCGAGGTTATTCACCAGCCCAGTAGTCAGTACTTCGGTGCTGACCCGAAAGCCGATTCTTTTTGAAACCTTACAATATCTAATTTTTTGTAAATTATGTGTAAACTAAGAAGTATCTCCCTCATGCAAAGCTCTGTCCTTAGCTGATTTTGGCTTTACATTTAGATCATTTTGGTTATTTGTTCTCTATCAGTTTTTGAATATTTTTGAGATAATGGTCTTCCAAACATTTAGATTTTATCTGCACTGAAGAGACATAAGTTGTCGAAATGCGCATATGCAGAAAATAAATTTGCAGTAACTTCGGTATTTAGTTATTAGTTAACACAATTTATTGTGTCTGAGTGCTATCAATAAATATTGAATCTAAAAAGTGAATTCTGGAAATAAGTTTTTTGTTTTTATGTTGTTCTCCAGGAAATGTTAAATGAGAATGCATATGACATTGGTTAAGATAGTCAACGAAAAAGAAAAGTACTACAGTTTTCCATTACATTACAAATGTACTAAGCTTTCCAACGCATTTTATTTTTACTAAACTATATATTAGTCTTAATTGGAACATCGTTCCTGATATTTTGTAATTATTATGTTAGAAAGTCTGTTGAGGCAGTCTTTTATCTAGGAAAACGACGTTGTTTATTCAAAATGTATAATTATTGAACCATACCGCTTCAAGTTTGAAAACAAAACTGAGCAATTCTCATATTGAAAAAAAATGGGTACCGTAATCTGAATGCCCGTTTTATTTTTCTTTCTTTTTTTTAATAATGTCAAATTATTTAGTGAATCAAAGTAAAAAATAACAGTCAAAAAATTGAACAACTCGACAAAAATGTCAAAATTTCGATTTTTTTTTGTAAACAAAAAGCGTGATTTTTTGAATCTCAAAGCTGAAAAATTTTAAAATGTTGAAAATATAAGAACAGCTCCATCATGATATGTGCATACATTATGCAAAATTTCTTTTGGATCGGGTCAGCGGTAATGCTCATTTATAGAGACGAAGATAAACTATTTTAATAGGATATTGCACTTTACTTTTTTGCCAGTATACAGTTGGGTGCTGACGCAACATTCCATCCAAGTGCACTCCAAAAGCGTTCCTCGCATGCACTTCGTGTGCACTTGAAAGTGATTCCATGACAGCCTAGAGTGAACTTGTGACCACTTTCAAGTGCACTTAAAAAGAACATGCGATCGCGGGAGTGATCGCAAAGTGCACTTGAAGTGAACTTCGCGGCAGCTTTGGATTGCTCTTAGGGATTGGTCAGTTCA
This sequence comes from Modiolus philippinarum, assembly GCA_002080025.1. Taxonomy (NCBI): domain Eukaryota; kingdom Metazoa; phylum Mollusca; class Bivalvia; order Mytilida; family Modiolidae; genus Modiolus; species Modiolus philippinarum. The sequence continues at coordinate 64,470 of MJUU01011103.1, forward strand.
AAACACGTGATATTAATATGACGAAATTAACTTTAAGCAAAAAGTATGAAAACTCGACGACTTAACTCTCTTTTTAATCTATTTTTTGTAATAAATTTAAACCAAAATGTCATTATAGATAATAGCGTTCTTTTGCTTTATTTATACATTTCATGCTTACGTCACATTACCTTCTTCATAAATCTTTCAGAAAAGGGTATTTCATCGAGGACTATGTTCATGCTTGAGACATTAAATTCATATGTCATTTCAAAAAAAACTTTCTCGCAATACCATTTTCAAAAATGACCTCAAAAGTGGGAGCTGTTATATGTCGGTGCTTAATTCAATTGTTGCGGCACAACATTTATATGTATTTTTCCCAAAATTACCTTATAAGATTGAAATATTTTGCATTTCTGCTTTTTTCCTTTCTCGCAATACCAAATTTATACATCTTTTGTCAAAAATGACCTCAGAAGTGGGAGATATTTTATGTTGCTGCTTATTTCAATTGTCGCGACACAACATTTATATGTATTTTTCCCCAAATTACTTTATAAGATTGAAACGTTTTGCATTTCAGCTTATTTCCATTTTTGCGATACCAAATTTATACATCTTTTGTCAAAAATCACCTCAGAAGTGGAGATGTTATATGTCGGTGTTTATTTCAATTGTCGCGACACAACGTTTATATGCATTTTTCCCAAAATGACCGTATAAGATTGAAATATTTTGCATTTCAGCTTTTCTCCTTTCTTGCGATACCAAATTTATACATCTTTTGTCAAAAATGACCTCAGAAGTGGGAGATATTATATGTCGGTGCTTTTTTCAATTGTCGCCACACAACATTTTTATGTATTTTTCCCAAAATTACCTTATAAGATTGAAATATTTTGCATTTCAGCTTTTTTCCTTTCTCGTGATACCACATTTATACATCTTTTGTCAAAAATGACCTCAGTCAAGGAGATATTATATGTCGATGCTTATTTCAATTTTCGCGGCACAACATTATATATTTTACGAAAGGATATGGAGTAAATGAACATGAGACCATAACACATATGTTAACTCCAACTGCAATAATTTTAATGAGCTGTATGGCCATTTCGGAAACTTATTCCTCATCAGCAGCACTAGAACCCAAACAGAGGAAATCCATAATTTCAAAAAATGTTTATAATGCATAAAACCAAACGAAATCCGAATAATCAGCAATATCAAATATTATATGTATTTTTCCCATAATTACCTTATAAGGTTGAAATATTTTGCATTTCAGCTTTTTTCCTTTTTTGCGATACCAAATTGATACATCTTTTATCAATAATGACCTCAGAAGTGGGAGATATTATATGTTGGTGCTTATTTGAATTGTCGCAACACAACATTTATATGTATTTTTTTCCAAAATTGCCTCATTAGACTGAAATATTTTGCATTTCAGCGTTTTTCCTTTCTCGTGATACCAAATTTATACATCTTTTGTCCACAATGTACTCAAAAGTTGGAGATATTATATGTCGGTGCTTATTTCAATTGTTGCGACACAACATTTATATGTATTTTCCCAAAAATTACCTGACAAGATTAAAATATTTTGCATTTCAGCTTTTTTCCTTTCTCGTGATACCAAATTTATACATCTTTTGTCAAAAATGACCTCAGAAGTGGGAGATATTATATGTCGGTGCTTAATTCAATTGTCATGACACAACATTTATATGTATTTTTCCCCAAATTACCTTATAAGATTAAAATATTTTGCCTTTCAGCTTTTTTCCTTTCTCGCGATACCAAATTTATACATCTTTTTCCAAAAATGTACTCAAAAGTTGGAGATATTATATGTCGGTGCTTATTTCAATTGTTGCGACACAACATTATATGTATTTTTCCCAAAATTACCTTATAAGATTGAAATGTTTTGCATTTCATCTTTTTTCCTTTCTTGCGATACCAAATTTATGCATCTTTTGTCAAAAATGACCTCAGAAGTGGAAGATATTATATGTAGGTGCTTATTTCAATTGTCGCGACACAACATTTATATGTATTTTCCCAAAATTACCTTATTTGATTGAAATATTTTGCATTTCAGCTTTTTTTCCTTTCTCGCGATACCAAATTTATACATCTTTTGTCAAAAATGACCTCAGAAGTGGGAGATATTATATTTCGGTGCTTATTTCAATTGTCGCGACACAACATTTGTATGTATTTTTCCCAAAATTACCTTATAAGATTGAAATATTTTGCATTTCAGCTTTTTTCCCTTCTCGCGATACCAATTTTATACATCTTTTGTATAAAATGAGCTCTGAAGTGGGAGATATTATATGTCGGTGCTTATTTCAATAGTCGCGACACAACATTTATTTGTATTTTTCCCAAAATTACCTTATAAGATTGAAATATTTTGCATTTCAGCTTTTTTCCTTTCTGGCGATACCAAGTTTATACATCTTTTGTCAAAAATGACCTCAGAAGTGGGAGATATTATATGTGGTTACTTATTTCAATTGTCGCGACACAGCATTTCCCCAAATTACCTTATAAAATTGAAATATTTTGTATTTCAGCTTTTTTTCTTTCTCGCTATACCAAATTAATACATCTTTTGTTAAAATGGCCTCAAAAGTGGGAGTTAGTATATGTCGGTGCTTAATTATTTCAATTGTCGCGACACAACATTTAGTTATATATTTTTTTTCAAAAAATCACTTTATCAGACTGAAATATTTTGCAGTTTAGCTGTTTTCCTTTCTCGCGATACCAAATGTATGCATCTTTTGTCAAAAATGAATCCAAAAGTGGGAGATATTATATGTTGGTGCTTATTTCAATTGTCGCATGTATTTTTCCCAAAATTACCTTTTATAAAACTTCTGTGAAAGATGTGATAAAGTAAAATAATTTAAAAAATGAATTATTTTGGTTATTTGTAAAGATTTAGTATAAACCGCATAATAAAAACCTAATTTTCTCAAACATATTCATATAAAGATTTACAAAAAGCCATATCGTAACATATAATACTTCTGGAAAGGATACACTACATAAAAAGGTCGTTTTATGAATATTTGTGTATAGACTCAAATAGGTTGTAAATACGACCAGTCATATTTGCAATATATCTATACATATACGGGCATGGTTATAAATATTGGTGATATGCCTTTCAATGCAATACCATTGCAAATGTTTGTAAAAAATCGTTATATATTTATTACCATATACGTACAGTGTAAATCCTTGTAAATAACAGTCAATAATTTGGCAATATTTCTTAACATTTTTAAATATGCGTAAATATTGCAATTTTCCATAAATATTTACTACAATTAACAAAAATCACTGAGACCGCAATGGCCGACATATTTATGACGGTCCGAAATAACAGCAAATGTTGGACAAGTATCTACAATGTTTGCACACCCTTTTAAATGCCATACACACCATGCTCATTTGTTTAATAATATACATCGATATTGTCAAATGCTTGTAAATATTCAGTATTTATTTCATTATTTCCAAGTCGTTACCAAATATCATTGAGACCGCAATGCCCGACATATTTATGACGGTCCTAAATGACAGCAAATATTGGACAAGTATTTACAATGTTTGCACACCCTTTTAAATGCCATACACGCCATGCTCATTTGTTTAATAATATACATCGATATTGTCAAATGCTTGTTAATATTCAGTATTTATTTCATTATTTCCAAGTCGTTACCAAACATCATTCAGAGACCGCAATGCCCGACATATTTATGACGGTAACCGGTGACGGTTCTAAATGATAGCACATGTTAGACAAATATTTAAAAAGTTTGCAAGTCCAAAAAAACATGCTCAATAGTTTAATAATATGCACAGTTATTGTTAAATGTTGGTAAATGCATTGTATTCTGTGTTTCGTCCGTTATCAAAAACTAACTAAAGACCACAATTTTACAATGAGCAAATAGGTTGGAAAAGCTCCCTCTATTTTCGTAATATTGAACACAATTAAAGTTATTATATTTAATTGTTCCTTTGAGAGGATTTTTTTCGTTGTTTTATAAATATCAATCAAAACTAAACCTAGCCCTAAAGTGGACACATATAACAAATATAGTTATATTGTAGTATTCAATACAATGTAGGTGTTAATGTATAACATAATTCACTAGTGTACAAGAAAAAAAAACTACCCTGTTTAGATATGCAATCTGTACACCATTAAATGTCTTAAAAAGTTCTGATCGTAACAGAAATTCGTAGTGCTTCTAAACAATGTTATGAACGGCGCCTGTAACTGTTGAAGACATAATAAAAACAGCTATAAATTAATGTTTCGTTCTTTTGTCATTTTTGATATCTGTTTCGTATTATAATGAGAAGATTTCATAGAATTATAGGGCAGATTGTCTAATTTCTACAATAGCACCAATAAAACTTATACATCTAGATAAGAACCGACAATGGGAAGGACGGACAAATGAACGGTCAAAACAGCTATTTCAAAGGGTAGTCATTGAATGTTTCCCTCATGGAATATATGTCATGTGTTTTGTTTAATCTGAAAATTAAAAAGACAATTTCTCTTCGTAGTTTGAAATAATGATTATTATACTAATTTAGAACCGACACATGCTATTGGATGTTATCTTTCTTTTTTATTTGACGCACATTTCTTCTTTAGTTTCTACCATGAATGTATTGACACAAAAGCTTCTACTGGTTGTGTTTGGACAGTCCGAAAATTATGTAGCTTTATGTACTATAAAATTATCAAATACTTGATCCACACCATTAAGAAAAACACCAAAATATTACGATTTGAATGAATCTATTAAAATATTGATGCATGTTGTTAAAAATCAAATACTATTTCATTATTATATCATGCAACGATTCTTTATCATCATGTTCAAAAAATAAACTGTAGATAAACTCCGCCCTTTGCATATAATTATCGGATGAACATCTGGAACCCGTTGTCAAGTCATAAGTCATGGGTTGCCTTTGTTATCTGCAATTGTTTTAGATGTCACAGAGGTCCTGTGGTGACAACAAATTTGTGAAAATTGACAAATCTGGATTTCAAATGACGATAAATACTCTATCCCATTTCAAAATTTGAACTGCCATCGGCGCCGTTTTGAAACTATACTGACATGAGTTAAAATAAAGAAACTGTAAAACAATCACAATCGACCGAGGACGATCACATATATGTTCTCGTGTTCTTTTTCAATTTTGTATGTATGTGTACCTGAAATTAAAGCTAATCATTGTATGAAATTTGTATGCCCCTTGTGGGACCATTAATTGGAATAAACAATCCTCATCTTAATCTTAATCTATATAATAAAACACAGAAAAAGATTAAATTATCACAAAACACCACTAGAACATTTACATTCTTCAGTTTATATATTTCTTGCATCAAATATTTTTGAAATGATTCTACTTGTACAATAAATAAAATGCTCTTAATCAACTGTTGGTGTACGAAAAATTTCTAAAACTAAGTTAAAATTTACGAATTATAGGACAAATACCATCAAGATATGTTCAATTTTATAACAGAAATTTTCTTTTCCTTTTTTATTGTTGAAGTACAATATACATATCAAATATCAATTATATTTTACGAATAAGACAAGGACCATTTGATTTTCGGGG
>MJUU01011103.1:91292-134728 GCA_002080025.1 Modiolus philippinarum
TTTTGTCTTAAGGTGTGAAACCACCAATTCATTTCTTTAACATTTTCAACTAAAATTTGGAATTTTCAAACCTCCCTGGACATTTTATCTTAAGTTTAACCTTGCCAAGACCATACATGTCGTGAAAGGCACATACCTGCTCTACATTATATCAAATTTTCATCATACCTTTAAAGCCTTCTAAGAGATTCCCGGTGTGTCGGGGAAAGCCACCTATAAATACGTACCACGACGTCACAACATTGCGCAAAAATAGTCATTGGGAATTCCCCTCTTTTAAGTGATCTAAAATTACACCTGGTCAATTGACCTTGGTCTTGAATTAAACCTAATATATCAATGTTTAAATGGGTGCACCATTCATCAAATTCCCTTGAATAGTTTTAAATGTGCAAGAATACAAAGTCTATCTTTAGATTCAAAAGGTCTATTTTCTCATTCGTTCCAACTCTGATTGGTTGAATTGGTGGTTTGATACCATTATAGAACGTTTCTTCCAAAACAAGATTACGGACCTCGGGAGACAAAGTAAAAATCGGCCAGTTTTCAGAAAAATGAACATTGCGTTGTTTATGTTTATGGTTTATTCAAAAGTATTTGAAGACCACATTTTACTACTAATTTCATTGACAACCAAAATAACTGCAACTAAAGAATATTTACATGGGAATTCGGGTTTTTATCAGAAAATGGTGAAAAAATCACGAAATTTGCGAATGGAGACGTTTAGGGGAGACAACGAAATTCTTTTATAAAATGAAAAATAACTGAATTTATTTTACGCATGTAAAGTAAATTACATTATTACAGCGAATGAAGGTGTGTTGCTTTTCTGCAATTCTATGCGGCGTTCAATCATAACGCGATAAACTAACAAATATCTTGTCGGTCGCTATCACTTTGTGCGGAAACTTTCAACAGCCTGTGTAAGTTAGATTATTGTCTTCTTTGTAATATTTATTATATGTTAATATTTGATCAATTACAAATTTAATAAATTACAAATGTTTGTGAAATGGTGCGCCATCTCGGCCAACATTAATGTTATTGGGGAGTTGTAATTGTTGATTATAGATTATTGATGTTGATGAGGTGTGCCATTAAACCAATTCGGTGTCGGCCACCGTTATTGTTGTTGCTGGGGGTATAATTAGGAATTATATACATTAGTTGATTGCTTTTTGAAATGGTGTGCTATCTCGGCCAGCATTAATGTTATTGTGGAGATGTAATTGTTGATTATAGATTATTAATGAGGTGTGCCATTAAACCAGTTGGGTATCGCTACCGTTATTGTTGTTGTTTAGGGGGTTGTTATATCGCAAGCGGTATCAAGTAACTGTACAAGAGATGAAAAAAAAAAACACAATTTGGAATGCACAATGCATGCCATTTATTAATGGATGAATCAATATTGGATTGAAGTAAAACATATATTGTATTATTAAAAAGATATGTTCATATATGTCTACGAAGGAATTATGGTGACGGTCATATTATAATGTAATAATTATATAAGCAAATCAGCTTGCATTGCAGTTTACACGTATTGTTAATTACATCTATTTTTGACTAAGCCAATACAACATATTATACACAAGAATAACTAAAAAACATAAACTGCAATATAATTTAGTTGACTCTTTGACCGGTGTGGTTTAATGATTGTTTTACAAAGGTGCATACAGCCGATCTGGAGTTAAAATGTAAAGTTTTTTTCGAAATTCAGAATTAAGTACATCCCACAATTACGATTATCATAAAACAAAGAATATAGAACATAGTTTATTTATCAAATCACTTGCTCACATAGGGCTATATGAGCATACAAAAAAGGAAAGAAAATGATTGATTAGATAGTAGATATCAATACATTCAACATACACATATACATATATGAAATGGCTAATGAAATAGTGTGAACATAAACATGTAAATATATGGCAAAAAGTTACATATTATCAAGAATAAATTTCCCAACTGCATTTAAAATTTTTTGGATTTCCTGATAACATTCGATATATAAAATTTTGCTGACTATTAAGATTAATAAAGTTTTAACTTCTTTATTGACTGTGTCAAAAAGATTGTTTCGTCCTTCTCGAAATTTATTACAATTTATTAAAAAATGGATGTAGTCTTTTTTTTTGTCCAGAGTTGAATTGGTATGTGTATATGTTAATAGCACAAATTTTCCAGGGTAAGGAGCGTTTGTATAACAAAATGGGCTTCGTTCCCACACACTATACATGTTGAATTTCATTGTTACATAAAACGTTTGAAAATGTAAATCAAATAATCCAGCTAACTATTGTTTTGTAAATGGGATACGGAAGATCAGTTTAGTATAAATAAAATAATATAATATCATAGTATATAGTATAATATAGTTATAATAATACAATTTAATATAATATAATATGGTGTTATATAATGTGATACAATTTAATATAATAGAATATCAAGTGAAATTAATCCCAACATAATGCTTGCTTCCTTGGGATACAAAATTATTATATATGAGAAATGAATATTAATTTCGAAGAGAAAGATAACAAGAAACATCCAATCTACTTATCGCTTTCTGTCAGTTTACTCATCGGACTTTCAATTTCTTTTAAAGCATAATTTTATTTTGTTGTCTATGTACGACAACTGCACAACCATTCTTATTCTGTCTTTTTTATATTTCAAACGTCAGTATTGTATTTAAAAAAAAATGTTTCAATCGACTCTTTAGTATCCTGAGCAATTTTTTTTTTCTCATGATGTGAAAGAGAACAGCAGTCTAGTTGTAGACCGCAGAACACTTAAGATTGATCTACCTGTATAACAAGTGTATCTGCTTGTATGATTTAATTAGTTCTGGAAGGGTACAATGTAAAGATTTTAAATGGTCAAGAAATGAAATCTAAATTTTATTGTATGCGGCAACCGCATGAAAAATAAATTACATTATTGCAGCGAATGAAGGTGTGTTGCTTTTCTGCAATTCTACTGGGATTTCAATCATAACGCGATAAACTACAAATATCTTGTCGGCCGCTATCACTTTGTGCGGAAACTTTCGACAGCCTGTGTAAGTTAGATTATTGTCTTCTTTGTAATATTTATTATATGTTAATATTTGATCAATTACAAATTTACCCGCCCTCCACATATCCTGTTTTGTCATTTCATATACCGTCATGTATAAATATAGTATTGGAAAAATACTGCTGGTTGTTAGATTGATATTTGTAAGTAGGTAGGAAATTGCCACCTGTTGCAGTGTATTTACCGGTATTGGACCAGATGAATTCTTCAACTCTTCTTTTATGGATACTACAGCTTATGGATGGTACATGGAGTAAGAAAATGCGTCACGGTATATTCCAGTTCGGCACAGGTAGCCTTACGCGCACAAGTTACGTATATATTGTGGTTCTTGAATTTACAGTTTTCAGTGACAATTGGACAACTATAACAAAATAGAAATTAAATGCGCCGCTGTTCTCAGGTTGCTCTCACCACTGATCGAAATTGGAATGGATTCTTGTTTCATGACATTTAATGTCACCGCTGTTCACAGGGTGGTGTTAAATAAATTTAATAGAATTTATCTTAATCGAATATCATTACCGTGACAAAATTCATGCCAATAAAATATAAAAAATATTTATGGTTTTGTATTCCTTCAATAGTCTGTAATAATAGGCCTAGCACCTTACGGAGTATAATTATCTCTTAAACAAGCAAAACACAATAATTAAGTAAAAAATCTTTCTATCTATATATCTATTGAACTCTTTTTATCTAAGTGGATTAAAAAAATACACAAAATTCGATGCATCTTTCATATTATATGCCATTTGAAAAACTCCATTTTAATTTTAAAAAGTTTTACTATCGACTCCGCCTTTCACTGGCTCAATACCAATATTTTGAGCTTTATCTGTGCACAATTTTACCTGAATATTTTGCGTAGTTTTTCCACAGCATCGTAGAAAGGGTAAGATGCAATGATATTTGGTTACGTCTTTCATGAACAAAATGAACCGATGAATCATTTTATGCATATATTTCAAAGTTATTGTTTTTGTTAAATAATATATCATTTCTAGCCTGTAAAGCGCATAGTAATGAAAAATATGTTCCTTGTTTTTTTTAAGGAAATAGTATTTAAAGGGTCAAAAAAGTCCTTTCTTTGACATTAATAACCTAATCCGTCGTAAGCGTTGAACACAGTGTGTAACGTCTTTTTGCATGCTTATGATATTTATTATGTGGTATTTAGGTCTACAAGTTTCTAAGAAGCAATTTAGCAATTTAGAGCTAATTTATGCCGTTTCTTATTAATATACAGTATAATGGTATACATTTACGGTGATTCCTAAACAGAATTTAAGACTCCCAAGACAGGGGTTTTACTATGAATAGTAGATCAAAAATATGACGTTGAAACTTTTCAAAATTGAACTTGAAGTATATTAGCACATAATTGGTACATACTGCAATTTTAAAGAAAATTGAATTTGTGGAAAATTATGGGGTTACCCGGGGTCTACTATATTAATATTAATATTGCTATATTGTAACATGTCAAGTTTGTTTAACTTTTTGTATTTGCACACAATTCCAATGATACACCAGTATAAAAAAATAAATGCAGGAGGTTTACTAATCAACTAGGTATTCCTTACTGACAAACTTTGTTAGATAGTACATGAACTATACATATGAGTGAATATCTTTTAGGTCCCTTTCTCATAGGGTGCCCTTGTGTCTTGGTGTTTTCGATGTTCCGATTCTCACTTACTATAGTCAATGTGTGGACTGATTTTTTTTTTACATCAAGTAGTACTCCTTACAGATGAATTTTGCAGAGTTTTCTTTCTAGAAAAAAGAGAATAATTTCATAAAATTCATTTTTTTTTCAAATTTAATGCAGTTACACCAAACAGCTTTTAGTACTTTTCACTTCTAGATTGGCTCTTGTTCTCTGTCAGGCGATGGACCTGGAACATTCTAAAAATAAGTAACATACATTTCAAGTTATAAAATTATTGAGCTATGTACGTTCTACATTTTTATCTATAAAATTGTTTTAAACACGATTCTATACAAAATGCAAAAAGTTGAAAAATAAACATTTCATCTGATTTAAATGGAAGAATATCTGTTGCATTTGAAATTTTTATGTATTAGTAACTTTACCAAGATCAGGGCATTTGACCCTACAAATAAACTTTGCAGTAAAATGTTTAATCAATTTTCTCTTATGATATATGACGATTAAATTTGTTCTGACCGGGTCAATAAATTTTCTTATTCAACATATATTGTATAAAGCCCCGTGATATTTCCCGGTATACTTGGAATACAATTCTCGGTGTTTTATCATTAATCATTAGAGATTATGACCATATTTGATTAATTCTCGATAGTCAAATGTGAAATTACAAAGAGCTCGGCAACCCTCGCAATTAAAATGTTTAACTATCACTAGTGGATAAAATATGGCAGTAATCGGGATCTTGTTATGTAATCTGTATCTGTGAATACTGAATGAGAATTTGTCGAAGAAAAGAAAGACAAGATACTTTATTCGCATCCTAGTATCCGATATCACAATATGTTTGAAATCATATGATAATATGTTTAGCAGAAAGAAACTAGCTTTATTTAGAGTACTTGCTGTCGAAAACAAATTAAACCCTGACAAGTTTCGAATGTTACTTATTGTTTTTAAATCACCTCTTTTTCTACATTAATTATCTTTTTTTAATCTCTGTGACAAATAAAGCATCAAAATCATTCACATTTTCGTCAATTCATAATACTCGTAGATGAAGAACAACAATTCTAATATGGCGTCCGTCAAATGTTTTGAGAACATAACAGGGATTTAATAAGCATAGAGCCCTCGTTGACGTCATAATATAAATCTTGGACGTCATAATCTGAACTGTAAAAAGTTCAAACGGTAAGAACGCATTTTCCTTAATTCTATGCGAAATGTGGACTACCATTTAAACAAGAATGGCAAGAATACAAATGCATCTTTTTACATGCGTGGAGCACTTTTTCGTGATTTATTTTGTTTAGTTTATAAAACCAAAATGGCATTTGAAAACATCCCTCTAATGCAGCTTCGAATTTTCAAAACATTCGTAAACCATATTAGAATAAAATAGATTATTGCAAATGGGCTCTTTACGAATAAGAACATGGTAACACCTTTTATTTGTCCTCGTTTTATACCTCGCTATTGCTCGGTATAAGATATTGACAAACACAAGGTCTGACCATGTTTTAATTCGCATAGAGCCCGCTTGAATAAGCTATTTCTTAATTAAAGTATTTTTCCATTGCCTTTTATCGGGTATTTTGTAGAGACTTTGTGTCATGTGCATTTATTATGTTCTTTATAATGTTCGTTTTTTAATTTCGTTAATTGTAAATGGATCACTCGACTTCGGATTAAGCTTCTCAGTATTTAATATTTGAGCTACAAACTTACTTTTAACAATCTGACGGCTGGCATATGCAAGAAGTCGTATTCAGTTCCATGCATCCGGAACATTGTATTCCATCACATGTATTCGCATCTGTAAAAGACGAAATTCTGTACCAAATTGTATTTGAATTAATGTATTATACTTATACAAAGGCCGAGTACCTCCCATTATCTGTTCCTTCATAATTGTTTTTTCCTTATTTTTACCTCATTTAACCTAAAATTTAAACAATTAAAGGATATAGAGTAAATGCACATGAGACAAATTCTCTACAAATACATTGTACAACCATGCGAAGGAACGACGCTTTTATTGTTCTATTTTATCTTAAAGTCATCATAAGGCCTTCAACAATGAGCTTTGCGCATCCCGCATGGTTACATGTAGCGCAAGACGGCCCTAGCACCAGTTTAAATGGAATCAGTGCTAAATGTCGGACAACGCTATATCCTTGTCTTTTCTGGTCATGGATGTGGGATCTTTACCAGACATATACATGTATTTAACTGCTACGGGGACCCTTACAATCAATATCATCCGTATCCCTACAAAAAGACTAGTGTCTTAAGCTAGTTTGCTATTACATGTACACAAACACATTCAAATATGTACGTTTTTCTATCACAATTGATATGATTTCGTTTCAGCCATAATTCAGTTTGTGGTTTATTTTTTATAATGATATGATTTCATAATTACAAACTAAAACTCAGACTTCACTAAATATATTCCATATGCGGGCTATATAGCGTTTCATGATTTTAAAAATTATCTGAAGTTCACTTTATTCGGCGATATGATTTTCTCAAAAAGGAACGTGTACTTCGTAACACATCAAAGCAATGACCCTTCTTTAAAGTCTTATAAGAAACCTTTAGCGCCTCAACCAACTGTGGTATGCATATTACCAATTCTGCCCGTTCCAAGTCGGGAATATGACGGCTTGCTAAAAATGTTCTGTGTCGGATTGTGTTCCCCTGATTCAGTCCAATGTTATACGGTTTTTCCTTACTGGTCTCTTCCTTTGATCGATTCGGACTTTTGTTGTCACTTTTATCCTTTTGCAATAATGTCATCATTGATGAGGTTAAAATTTTTCACATGTAATCTGGGTCACTGAATTAAAATTAATGTCAATCTGGAAGTTTTTCATGGTCACTTGAGCGTTTTAGAACTCAGATAATGTCAATACTAACAGCTATTTGAAAAGCGCAAGTAGCTTGGCTTTGTTTATATGCCTGTAGCTGATAGCTTTTTTTTTTTACTAAAGTCTAATCTTAATGTCGGTATGTTTCCTTTGTAAAATATTTGATCCATGAAAAAATATATTTTGTAGGCTACATTTAATTTCTATGGATGAATATTAACTGATTCAATTTCATTAACCTATTTTTATATTGATAACGTATAGTTATCTTTAGTATTCTTCTTTTTTGATTATTAAGGGTTTGTAAGTCTCGTCATGTGACACCGAGATTTCACGATAAAATTGAAATTTTAAAACGTTTCCCGCCAAAAGATGACGTTTCAGTATTATTGAGTCTTTTTGTGTTTTTATTTTTTAGCCATTCACTACACATAGGGGGAGGGTTTTGATCCAAGAAAACGAGTTTAACCCCACCGCAATTTTTGCGCCTGTCCCAAGTCAGGAATATGTTGGTGATTGACTTGTCCGTGTCTTATTATAAAATTTTAGTTTCTTGATACAATGTATTTGGGTTATTGGATGTGGTTTGTTTCCATTGATTTAACCACTTTTTTTACCCTTTTGGGCCATTTAGGGCTTGCTATATGGTGTGAGGTTTCTCACTGTGTTGAAGACCGTACGGTGGCCCCTAGATGCTTTGTTTTGGGTCGTTTTTACCTGGATATGGGATGTTGTCTCCTTGACATTTACCACATTTCCTTTCTTTTTCATATGACGTTTTAATTATTGTTTGAAACGTCATATATTTCCGTATAAAACATGTAAAATGCAACTTCCGGGTATAATTCATGTACCCGGCAGTTTCAAAATTTAACGAGACCAACAGACCCTATTGGCAATTATCATTTAAAAGCATCTCAAGCATATTTACTTACACATAACCCTTTGAAATATATTGCGCACAAAAAGAAGTTATGGGTGCAGTATTCTTAATGTAGCGTGCCTAGTGAATGTACAATTCAGAAAATGTATTAATAATGGTAAATTGATTTAAAATCGAAAGTGAAATGTATTGTATATATATATGTACATTTTTTTTCTGGAGAAAAAAAGAAAAAAAAACACTTAATTGTTACCAAATAAACTGATAAGAAATATAATTTTTCGTATATTGGAGAAAGGCTGTATAATTTATGTTTAGTCGAACAAGTTTCAAGAGTGTCCGTAATAACTGCTTTATAACAGATCACCACCCCCAAAAGAAAAAAAAAACAGATGCTATTTAATTGATAGGCGAAATAAATTTTAATAACTGCACTATTATTTCATGAAATGTATAGAATTTGCATATATATTTTTGAAGCCCTGAAAATTTATATATACAGTTTTTGGGTAATAGACTTGCTGTTGTTGGTGAGTTAGGACTTACCAGGTGTTAGAAATGAAGTTATTAGTCAACTAATATTTAAGAAATGGTTGACTTAATTTGATCGTTCAGCTAATACTAACCAGTTGTTATAGTGATTGGTCAGTTGATACTTATCAGATACTGGGGCTACAATATTTGGTCAGTTGAAATTTATCAAAAGGTAGAGATAAAATGATTAGCCAGTTGATACTAACCAGGTGACAGAGCTACAGTGATTGGTCAGTTGATACCTACCAAATGGTAGAGCTACAATGTTAAGTCAGTTGATAGTTACCAGGTGGTGGAGCTACAGTGATTGGTCAATTGATACTTACCAAATGGTAGAGCTACAATGATGAGTCAGTTGATACTTACCAGGTGGTGGAGCTTCTGTGATTGGCACCGGGGTACTTGCATAGTATATGTTGTGCAAGTAAAATACAATGGGTAAACGACTAACCGTTACAATTGTAAGAAGCAAATGATGATTTTGAAATCTAAGCTATATGAAAAACCTGGTGATTTTAACTTCCCAATTGTGAATTACCCTTTCTAGGCAGCAATATACCTACCTCTCCAGCCTGTGGAGTGTACATTTCAAAGTTGATTCGTTACTATCGCGCATGTAGTTTATACAGTGATTTTTTGAATATAGCAAAAACACTGTCCCAAAAGTTTCTTAGGCGGGGATTTGTTCAACCTTTGTTATTTTCATCCCTTCAGAAATTTTATGGCCGTCACCATTATAATTGACAGATATGACGTATCTGTGTCCCAAATGAACACGGACATGTTCAGCTAGATTTCACGTCTTCACGGATTTGACATAACCTGTTTTGACTCAACCCTGGATTGACACACTGATAGTGTGACGGCAGGACATGCTTTCCCTTCCGGAGCACCTGATGTCACCCCCGGTTTTCATAGGAGTTCACACTATCAGTGCCTTAGTTTTTAATGACGTCTTTTTATTTCCGTGCATATTAGCTGTCTAACGTCCTTGTTTTGTCTTTGTTTTTCTCTGTTGCCGTTTTTGCCATGTCTTTGGATTTTGATTTTTGTGGTCTTCGCTTCCCTTGTTGCTTCGGTATTCTACTACTAATTATACCTTTTGATAAATATTTAAAAAAAACTATATAATTTTATAGAGTATTTTGTATTTTTAAGATTAATATTCGACTTTGTTTTAGTCTTTTTCAGTTGGTCATGATGAAATATTTGCAGTGAAACCTTCTTGTCCCGAAGCTGTTTGACACTTGTGATATTGTGGTGTTTAGATGCGTTCTATTAACACACTTACTGAATACTTATATATTGATGTGTAATGTAGAAGGACCTCTGAGCAGAGTTAGATAAGACAGATTTCTGTTTTGTATATACAAAATAAATAAATATTAGTAATCAACAAATTTCGATATACCTACATTGACAAATAAGTTCTGTCAGAGAATTTATAACCAGTCCAAGACCTTGAAATTCTGTGACTTGAAAAATCGTTTTGTTGCTTGTAGCAATCTTCTCCAAGTCGTCTCTAGATATAGCATGGCCTACCCCAATAACAATTACTGTTATACCTTCGACTTTTGCTAAGCTCGCCTGAATGTCTGTCAAAGAAGGCGACTTTGAGCGGCCATCCGTAATTAAAATCATAACTTTTTTTGCAAATAATCTTCCTTGCTCCTTAATCATATTACGGGCTTGCTCAATACCCAAATCTGTATTTTTTCCTTCCCGTGGTTGTCGTAAATTACGAACTGAAATTTGAAGAAATTCCTTTGATCTAAGCGGCTGTAATCCCACAGTGTCTCCTATTATACTACTGAACACAATGATGCCTACATGTATCGATTCTTTTCCTATTTCAAATTTGTCTATTGTATTAGCAACAAAATTTTTCAGTCTATTATAATCTCTTAGCCTTATGCTGTCAGATCCATCAAGCAAAAATATAACATCGCTGGTTACATTACACATTTGATCTGAAATAATAATTGAATCTAAATGACAACAGAAAGTTAAATAAAATTTTCTGAAATGAAATTAAGTACACCTTCCGGGACCTAATTCTTATTTGCATAGGTAAGAAACATGCATTAATTAAACTATCTATGCAGCATTCATCTTCCTTCTCGGACTATGTCACAGCAAACGCATAACAGGGGATGTAAGACTATCGAATTGGCGTGATACTATACGGACTGGAATGTTATTGCAAAAAAGGCACTGAAACATTTTCTCGTGGATTTTGACAAATATAACACATTTAATTCGGAGTGTAACAACTATTATCATATTGGGAAAGGATTGATCATGTTTTAAAATAAGTGTGAAAACAAATAAAGTAAAAGTCATTCCATGTTGGAGATTATATCCTCCTATATTTAATCCACTGTAAGTCACTTTGATATTTTACCTTTTTTGTGTTACCTTATGTCAAGATTTTTACAACAGTCTGTTTTAGGTCTTTCTTTATACATCGGGTGTTTTTATTATCATCAGTTTGTAAAGTTTCTTAGTTATAGTTGCCATTCCTCCATTGCCAACGATGTGCTTTTACTTATCGCGGTTTTCCATAAGGAGACCATACCATATAAAAAGGAAGTTCTGTAAGTTTTGGGGGTTCTTTGGCAATTGTGATCAATCGACTTATATAATTTCTGTGTCTTCTTGAGAAAATTTATTGTAAAATAACTATTAATATTGTGTTGTGGCTTACTGGTTGTGTGAACTGTAGAAGCCATTTCTAAAAAAATGTCGTTCTCTCTTCAGTAGCGGCATTAAAATACAATGAAATAGTATACAGTTATTAACTGATTATGAGGACATAAGAAAGTTACATTTAATGGTTCTCCGAAACACAACTTTTTCTGACACAAAGCGGAGGGAATAAGTTGGTGTCGAGGGGAACCATAAACTTGCTTTTGTTCAAATTGCCAGTAGATAAATGTTTAATTATACCAAATCTAACATGATTTGAAGAGATCGAAGAAATAAAAAATGTGATATAATAATTTTCTTTCATACATAACGCGATTAGAAATGTCACTCATGTTTCAGTCAACAGAAACGCTCGTTGACAAATGAACGTCGTCACTGATATGTCAGTGAAAATTCATCAAGGTACTATTCGCTGACCAGTTAATAATACTTGAACTATCTACCGGTTTTTGAACTATTCACCGGTAAAAAGATCTTTTCTTAACAAATGAAAGAAATATTCTTTTTATGAATATGAAAAATATTGGATAGGTATGATAATTCCGGTTATCAACGCAAAACGGCAACTGTTTTTCACTTTCACCCTAAGCAGAGTTCATAATACTGTTCATATTTAGATAACTGTAAAAGGGGAAAATCTCGCGAGGGATTTATTTTTGCTAATTTCACGATTGTCGCATATTAATGAAGGAAAGATAACAGGAAACACTTACAATGGCTGAACATTACAATCGCATGTCACAATCAACCAGGAAACTGCACAAGAAAAACAATAAAACACAAAAGACAAACATAGATAACGATAGGAACTCGGGATAGCCGGACTTGGTACCGGCACTAGCAACAGCCAGCGGTAGGGTTAAACGGTTAATGTGCACCCAAACCACCCAATTCTCTATCGCATTTTCCTATAGTATAACAACCATACAAATCAAACCCAATACAGGTAGACCACTAACTCTACGAATAGAATCTTGAAAAGGAAAGTACAGTCAAAACGTAATTTAGAAAGATGGGTCGAGGAGTGCTTGCCACTAAACTGTCGGCTAGAGCCTAGTCTGCTAGTAAAACACTGTCGCGCTACGGAATAATAATCAAATTCAAAACTTCCCGAAGGCTTTGGTAAAGAATCATCATTGATTTCAGTAGACATCGGCAGTATCAGTGAGAGGCCAGTATAATTGTAAATCTTCGGGTCATTGGATCCCAAAGCCAACTTAACGGAATCTTGAAGAATATCCAGTCAATATCACCTATTACGTAAAGAATGTAAGTTACGTCCCAGTTTTTCTGGATTTTTTTTTTTTTCATTTTTGACATTTTAGCATCATTTCCGTAAAAACGAGGGTGAGAAATGCATTATGTAGTAAGCTCTTTACCTTTATTTGGATACCAAATGTTCATATCTTCTTATTAGTCTAACTTCTTAAATGTGTTTATCAATCTATGAATCTGTAACCTTGTTGTAATAGTTTGGATGTGATAGTAAGGTTGCGTTCATTAGAGTCGTCAAAAGTAGATTAAACGCATGCGAATCGTACCAGTTGAGATATACATGTATACACCCCATATGATGGTGCTGCAGGAACGTCGCCATCAAGAAACGGGAAAGTAGTAATAGTGAAATAAAAATCATCCTTTTTATCATAAATTTAAATTTAATTTTTTTCCAGAGTCAACGATGATTATTAGATTAAAAAAATGGACAGCTTTTAGAATCATTGTTTGCTTTATTAAGTTTCAGTTCTTGTGGTAAATTAGGAGGACAGAGTCTAAAAACTGGGGATTGTCAATAGCAAGGATATCATCGATATACCTGCTGTTATCGTTGAATTTTGAAATCAGTTGATCACTGTTTTTTATGGTTCCATCCGGTAGTTTTTTCATAAAGCCCTTTTCGTAACAGAACTGGAAAAGATCTGCAATGAGAGGTGCACAGTTTGTACCCATGGGAATTCCAATGACCTGTTGATAGATGATTTTGCCGAAACGAACAAAAATGTTGTCTAGCAAAGATTCAGTGCCTGAATCATGTCATCGCTTTTGTAGGAACAATGATTTTTGTAAGTGATGTCCGATAATTTCCCCTCGAGTAAATCTGTTTTTATAAAAAAAAAACAAAGGAAACCTTAGTTCTCGAGGAGAATCACGAAAATGCAATATTGCGAATTAATAAGGAATCAGAAATTTAAACCACGCGAAAATAACCCCTTTTAAAGTAATAGATCATGGTTTACTGTGACTCTTCACCAATCTGGCTACAAATTAAAATGTATTCAGGGCTTAAATTGTGAAATATTTTGCAACCGTACGAATGATATCCGGAAGAGACGACTGTTTGTTTCTTTAATTAATGGGAGAGTTCCAATCCAGGAAAAGATAACACTTTATGGAAAGAGCATTACAAAGCAAACTGTTGTAAACCACTGTGCTCTGATTTTATTTAAGAAAATTGATTAACGTTATCTTACAATTGAAATGTAAGTGAACTTGGAACTTTTCATAAACTGACAAGGAAATCGACATAATGAAATTACGGCATATGTACAGTACCTGATCAAATGACTAGATACCGAAGTTACTGTAAATTAAATTCTGCATATGCGCATTTCGACAACTTATGTCCCTTCAGTGCAGATAAAATCTAAACGTTTGGAAGACCATAAACTCAAAGATGTTTGAAAACTGATAGTGAACAAATAACCAATATAATCTTAATGTAAAGCCAAAATCAGCTAAGGACAGAGCTTTGCATGAGGGAGATACTCCTTAGTTTTCAAAATGACAGAACGAAATTTTGATGGCTAAAAAAAGTACCCAAAACTGACAAAAAATGCGAGGTTATTTTGAACCCTTTGTAAATTTCTATGTTTGATTTGATTGACAAATTATTCTTATCTATTACGTATTAGTTACAATATGAGAAACAAAGGGCAATAACTTCAAAATTAAAGATACCGTCCTACAAAATCCTGACCCTGATTTGAACCCGGCTTTAGTATAAATGGACATGAAATGACATGAAACATACGATTCAATTTCAATTAGGTTGTTTTGTTTGATTATTAGATTTGATATAACAGTCTGTCCCTTTTTGCTATTTTTTTTTCACCCAAATTTCGGAAAAAAACGGAAATTCAGTTCCCGGATTAGACATTATTTCATGGAAAAAGAAGCTGATTCAAAATAGTTACAATAAGACATTTCAGATCTGTCCACCAATTTTAACATCACAAAGAAAAGGCTGTTAAATTACTGTTCAGGTCTGAACATCAAACATTACCCATATCCGACTCTTTATCTCTTAATTTTATTAAAAGGAGCGATCGAAAAAATGCATACCGTTAGCTCTCTCCTTGGTCAATCTTACTTCAGTAATCGAATTGAGCAACATATTGACACTAATTGCCATGCACTAGCAGCAAGTATATATCAAGAATGGAACCATAATAGTTATTGCTTTTGCTAGTAAACAAGTAAAAGCCTTGCCAAAGTTGAGGAATATAATCCAGCTGTTCAAAAGATACAACCTTAGACCAAGATGAGCAATCCAATAAGTCTCATTATTTCTAATGAGTACAATGACGGCATTTTCGTTTTGAAAATTTTGTTAAATCCTAAGATACCCCCCTTTTCGATAGATCTGTCCTTATGTGATTTTGGCTTTTCTTTTTAGATCCAATTAGTAATAAGTTCTCTATCAGCTTTTTCACATATTTCGAATCATGGATTTCCAAATGTCTGTTTTAATCTTCACAGAAGAGACATAACTTTCCAAAATGTGCATATGCAGAAACTAAATTCACAGCAATTTCGATGTTTTGTTATTCAAAACAAAGGGGAGTCTTACAAAAGGGCTGATGCCACTGCTGGCAGACTGTTATTCCCCTATGGTATTAACCAACCCAGTAACCAGTTTTTTGGTGCTGTCCGAAAACCAATCCTCTTTGAAAACTTGCAATATCTTAATTAAAGAAAATTTTGTTAGAACCTTTGGAGTAACTCCCCCCTGCATAGCTCTGGCCTTAACTGAGCCTGGCTTCCCTATAAAAAAAATCATATATCTAAGGAATATTTACATCAAATCTATCCCAATGAGCTTGAAATTAAAGAAACAATTGATACATCTACTTCAGCGCTTCGTACCTAGATATTTTGCTGTATATTGACGAAGATGGACGTTTGAAATCTAAGCTATATGACGAGCGTGATGATTTTAATTTTCAACTGTTAACTTTCCTTTTCTTAGATTACCCACCTCTCCAGCCTATGAGTGTATATTTCACAGTTTATTCGTTACTGTCGAGCGTGTAGTTTGTACAATGATTTTTTAACAGAGCAAAAACACTGTCCAAAATAGCTCCTTAGTGAGGAATTTGTTCAACCTATGTGAAAAGGTTCTTAAACGAATCAGTCAGATCGTTTTGCTTTCGTTTGGGATTTCAGCCAAAGATGAATACACTGATAATCCCTCATTGTACTGAGTACCCAAATCACACAAATGCCCATACAAACAAAGGTACATCGCTCGATATGCTAAATATTCTACAAAACCTATTTCTAAGCTATTAACATCTATCTTGACAGCCGAAAGAGAGAGCCTTCAGAAATATTGTGAAACTGGCTTTTCAAGAGGCGGTGTAAATGAAATATGGATATTGAGCAGCTCTAATGATCTGCTTGACATCTTAAAATCGAGATCATTATCACACTAGTTGTATTGGCGTGAAGGCTTTAAGCTTTTCCGCGCTTTTTGCTATAGTTCCTCATGAACAACTGAATTCGCGACTGAAAGATTTAATACATAAGTGTTTCTCCCTCAAGAAAGGCGAACAAAGATATAAGTACAGTGTTATAGGCAGAGAAGAAGCATACTTTGTGAAATACGAATCAGTATCGCAGAAAAATATACAGAGAAAGAAGTGATTGAAATGTTAGAGTTTCTGATCGACAATATGCTTGTCCAGTTTGGAAGACTTGTTTTTTGACAAAATATCGGAATTCTAGTGGCCACAGACTGTGCACCTCCTTTAGCCGATCTGTTTCCCGAAGGGCTTCTTCGGGATAGGGATGAAAGTCCTTTGATTTCGGCTTCCGTTGTGTCGATGATATCTTATTATTGGACAACCCTCGCTTTTGTGATTTTCTTCATCTTGTCTGTCCAAGGGATCTCGAAGTAAAGGATACTGCAGATGCTTCTACGTCGGCCTTGTTCCTCGACCTTCATCTTGAGATTGATACCAGGGGAACACTGCAGACTGGGCTGTGTGACAGACGCGATGACTTCACTTTTCCAATGGTAAGATTCCCTTTTCTTTGTGGCAACTTCCAAAAGCACCGGCATATGGAGTTTACATCTCCCAACTCATTCGCTACTCAAGGGCCTGTGGTCGATACAGTGACTACCTTGATAGAGCTCGATTTCTTACAAACAAGGGTATGTTGTCCATAACTTGAGGTCATCACTACAGAAGTTGTACAGTCGACATCACGATCTTGTGGACCGCTATGGGATATCTGTTTCCCAGATGACACAGATATTTCTCTCTGCCACTTAAGTTTGTTTTTCCTCTACCTGATTTGACTTTACTACCGGAATTGACATGTTCAACAGGGCGGGTGTCTTATAAGAAGCAGGAGACGTGTACACTACCGGTACACATGATCTCACCTATGGCTTTTATTGGGTCCGTATGGTCATTTTTGTATATATTTGGGTCTTCATTTTCTTTTCTGTGCCCGCCGTGCGCGGTCCCGGCTGAAGAATAGGCCCGCAGCATCCTCTGAGCTTGGAGTATGAGCCATCCTAACAGAGGACCCCGAGGGAACCCCGGGATATAGAAATAGGACCCAGTATCTCCGGCTTGCGGGGTGTGACCCCTCCTAAACGGAGGCTGACCCCGACGGTCCCGGGATATAGAAATAGGACCCATTCCGTGGTTGTGCGGGATTAATAAATACACAACCCATCTTTCGGATGGGATGTAAACTCAGGTCCACGTGTTGGAAGAAATGCCACGCTTCCTGCNCGTTAAAGAACCCTTGTTGCAAGCTCTTTTTGGGGTGGTCCGTAGGTGATCGGCAACAAGGCTAAATTCCCCGCCCTTGACGATTTCACCCTACTTTTCCAGTGGCAGTCAGAATTTCCCGTCCCATGGCCCTTTCCATACCCCAAAGTTATTATTTATTAACAAACTTGTTCTCGTCTTGATATAGCTGAAATATTGCTGAGTAGACGTTAAACAATATTCAATCAATCAATCTTTTCTGTGCCGTGTTCATGTTATGTTTTTGTTTCTGTGTTTTTCCGACATTGCCATTGTTTGTTTTAGACTGACGGTTCGGTTTTCACTTACCTTGATTTTCCCCCTGAAGAAATCCTATGGCCGTCACTATAACTTCATTGACAGATATGAGGTGTCAGTGTCCCAAATGTAAGCGGTCATTTTCAGCTAGATTCACGTCTTCACGGATTTGACATTTTCATAGATAGATTAACCTACAGTGTGTCGGGTACTGTTAACAGAGCAGGAGATGCTTACCCTTCCGGAGCACCTGATGTCACTCTCAGTTTCACTGGACTCCACACTATTAGTTCGTTTGTTTTGAATGTTGTGATTAAAAATGAAGGGATAAGGTAAATGCAAATGAGACAAAATTTGGTAAAACAAAGCAATGGAACAACCCCTTTTTGTTGTTCTTATCTTGAAGTCACCATGAGGCCTTCAACAATGAGCATTTCTCATACCTCATAGCAAGTTCAAGACGGCCTCTAGCACAGGTTTGAGCGAATCCATTGCTAATTGCTGAGCAACGCTGATCTCTATTTCTCTGCTTTGTATCTGTCAAAAGTAATTGTTCTCGTGTGTTTAACGTTATTGTTTTCAGTGTCCTCCTTTGGCCATGTCTTTGGACTTCGATTTTTTGTAAATCCCTTTTCTTTGTTCCTTTGATATGATACCGCCGGTGTTTTAAGATCCTATGTTGGTAATAAATTCTCTATCAGCTTTTACACATATTTCGATTCATAGATTTCCAAATTTTTTAATTCAATCTGCATCGAAGAGACATATTAAGTTGTCGAAATGTTTAAGATGTATGCTCTTTATGTTTCTTAGATATGGTGTACTTGTACATGAAATTATATCTGATGCGTACACTTTGTTAACAACTTTTATCTAAATTCATGTTAATTCTAAAACTTAAGGTCTAACTGCCTCCATCGTAGTTTTGTCCTTAGCTCTATTTGATTTACTGATTATTTGGATTTCGTTTGGTTTTACGATTTTTAAACATTTTTTTTTGAAATTGTGGATTTCCTATGTTTTGGTTCTATTGCTGCTGATAAGGAATTAATTTTCTAAATGGCCATACAGCTTACATGTATTAAAATTGGAGTAAACACATGTGTTATTGTCTCATGTTCATTTATCCTTTCGTAAAATACATAAGCTTTATTCACAGTAACTTCGGTATTTTATTATTTTTTTTCTTCATTCAAATATTTACTCATTAATACTCGTGTAGATGCCAAAGAACACCGTTCCTTTTGCTGCTTTGATCAAAATTGACCATGAAAAAAGTATAAGCAGTATTGAGCTTGTCAGGAAAGATTTTATTTGCCAGGGATGAGCAGAGATGAAGCTACGTATTATTAAGGGCTTATTATTTACATTTTTGAATTTTATATCAGATTTTGGAATTGCTCTGGTTTTCTCCAATTCAGTGACTTTTTTGCACACTGACACCCACTCTTTATTTCATGAATATTTTCTGTAGGTAAAATTAAGATACCTGACAGGTTTTCATAAAATCCTTGATATGACCCTTAGACAAAAAATAGTCCTAATGTTTAACTAAGGGGATGTCCAGAGAAATTCATTTCCCGCCAAATGTTTAATGTCATATATCTCCTTTAAAAGCACACGGACCTTTATATCTATTTTAACCATTTCATTCAGTCAACAGTGCTTAAGCAATTAAAATAGGTTTCAAGAAATCCTTGATATAAACAACATTGGGAGGGAGCCTTCTTAAGGTAAAGATAATAGTAACTGTAAATTGAACACTTAACGAAACGCACCATTAGCGTGTATATCTAAAATCAGCATATCAGAAAAATAAGTCGAAATTTGATTCAGTCATTTCAATTAGCTTATATACAATGTTGTTTATAGCAAAATATAAACTTCACCTTGATATACCATGTTTCTAATTCAGACATACATCCTGGTACAGCTTCGTATGACGTATTTTGATAAACTTCTTCTTAATTATATCCTCTTGAAAACAAATTTTCCAACTCTACCTGTAGTAATTATAATACGAATGAACTCTTTCTTAACCTTCCTGGCTTGAACTCTGATTGCTCTAAGAGAATCTGTGACAGCAATAAGTATTTTAGGTACACCAGGCCTTCCATACATTTTAAAATCATTTCTGTCCTCCTCAATGCCATTTGTCCTATTCGCGGATTCCTTAGGGCGTTGAAGAGAAATAGCACGGGTTTCCAACATATCTTTCGGTTTGAATGAATTCAGACTAACCTTGTCTCCCATGTTTACAATAAGTCCCGTGTGAGAAGCATTAGGTGCTATTTGAAATTGTGATATGAGTGTTTGGACAAAATTTGTCGTGTTATCCCACTCATCAGACTGTATACTATCGGACATACCGATCCTTTACTTTTAGATCCTATTGATAATTTGTTCTTTGTCACCTTTAACATATATTTCGATTTATAGCTTTTCAACTGTTAAGATATGGTCTGTACTGAAGAAACATAAGTTGTCGAAATGCGCAATTAACTATAACTTCGGTATTTGTTAGTTGTTATTCCCTATTATTAAATCCATAAGATATTTGACATTTAAACCTGTGACATTAAAATTAGAAAAAAAAATATGCAATCCTTTGTAAACCTACCTACAATTCTATAGAGATTTGAATGTATTACAGTGTACATAGTTTATACCAATTCTTATCAGCATCACTAGTCCAGTTACCGTTTCTGTGCTAAAGTGACTATAACTGGGTCAAAATAGCCATTAAGGGTCTATATAGCTTTCGGTAACGGAATCTTGCCAATTTAGTCAATATCACGGTTTAACTACTTATAACAAAAATGTTAATGTAGTAAGGTAATGTCAAAATTTTAATGCTATTTAACACTTTCATCAATTGAAAAACACTAGAGGCTAACTAAGACTGAATCGCTCACCTGACATAATGCTTCTAAGCAATGTCTATGCCCATAACAAAGAATGTTGCTCTTTAAATAGTATGTAGTGTTAACCTAAAGTTTGGTTGAATGGGCTACAGTGGTTTTATTTTTCCCAATGTGATTTTCCCTAAGGGTTCGATATCAATGTTAGACTATTTTCCATGCTGTTTGCCATGTTTTCTTGTCGGATCCAATGGGAATGAGCAATGGGATATCTTTTTTGCAGATGAAAAAGCTTAAGATTGTTGTTTCCTACATACCGGATTAGTCGGATAAGACGTTACTACATGATATGACATGTTCAATTTGGCGGATGTCTCATAAGCCTCAGGCGATGCTTACTTTGCCGATGCATCTGATGTCTCTCATTGCTTTTATATGAGTGCGTGTTGTTCATTTGTGTAAGTGTTTCCTTTTTTCTTCTTTGTGTTGTCTTTGAATCTTTGTGTTATGGTGTTGCCGTTGTCTTTGGACTACTCTTTTCTTTTGACTGACGTTCGGTTTTCATTGACATGCACAGGACCTTCCATGCATCATTCGAATTTCGTTCAGTTCAATTTGACTTAATAATTTCACAACAGAAAATAAAAATAATTATTTTTTCAAGAGTCTAATGATAATACATGTCCCATGTAGCCATGTTTTTGTCGGATCCAACGGAAATGATACATCGACAAACGAATACCGAAGCAAAAAAAAATGAAAGGGGGAGGATTATAAAATAAACTAGAAAAATGTGATTTGCTGATCACAAAAGATACCCCCGTCCATTAGCAAATGGAGTGATTGTACTTGACTTGCAATGTGTATCATGTATATGGGTTTACAAATTCCCTTATTTTGAAACTTGCAATATCTAATTTTCAGAAAGTTTTTTATAGCATTTCAAGTGAGACCTTATCAAGATTTCTTGCTAGCTGCTCAAACAGTTTTACAAATTGTAAGCAGAATATGTCTTTTAAAATCTATCAATAGCTATTAACAGAGTCTATTTGGTTTAGAAAAAGTCTGTTTTGTTTCAGAATGAGTTTTTCCTTGATTTTCATCGTAGAAAATTCACTAAAAGTTTGGCGTACTAAATTTTTAGCAATTGAAATCCAAGAAAAGCTCATTCTGAAACAAAATAGACTTTTTCTAAACCAAATAGACTCCGTTACAGTACTAATGGTTCTTATAAAATTCATTCTTAATGTATTTGCGGTTGGTTTTGTGTAATCTATATTGACAGGTTGCATAATTTTGACCTTTACACAGTGTGTGGAAGTTTTTTAATACAAATATTTGTCAAAATAATGTCAGAAAATAAAAAGGGGAGAGTCTTACTCAGTTAGATTTTAAATTGCTGAACTTCAAACGTTTATAACTTCTTTATTTCTCAACGGATTCTAGTCAAATTAGACTCGTTTGAAAGCGCGTACAATTATCTTTCATTTTTTTGTACAAGTCTTGCGTTTATGATATCGGGTCTGAGCGCTACCCCATGTTCTGCGCTCAGACCAAATACCTATAGTTTGACCGTATTTGAGTTTTTAAAGTTTTATCTGATTTTTGTTGGTCTTTGTTTTTGTAGGGGGTTTGTTTCTTTTTGTTTGCCTTGTTGTCAATTGTTAATGCGTGTAGGAGAAAGGAAGCGTTGGAATTTATACAGAAAATGCAACTTTTAATTACAAAATTGTACTGATTTTGAAATTTAGGGACCCTTTGGTCTGAGCGCTTCGCGCTCAGAGCCGCTAGTGCAAGGCGCAAGATTTGTACCCAAAATGACAGATTATTAAATGCGCTTTCCAATGAGCCCAATTTGACGAAGATCCGCGGAGAATTACAGTTACACGCGTTTGAAGTTCGGGTAATATTATTTGATGAAGTCGATTTTGTATAACGGAGTCTATTTGGTTTAGAAAAAGTCTATAGCATTTGATATGGTGTAAATGCCATTTAATACTCAAATTTGGTACTAATTTTCTGAAAAGATATCTATAGTATGGTATAAGGAGTGAATGCCATCTACTACTCAAATTTGGAACAAATTTACTAAAAATATGCAACAATAGGGATATTGATATTATGCGATATGATGTGAATGCCATCATGTACCCAAATTTGGTCCAAGAATACTGAAAACATGAAACAATAAGGATAACAATATTATGCGATATGGTGTAAATGCCAACTTATACTAAAATATGATACAAATTTACTGTAAATATGCAAAATAGGGATATCGATAGCATGCCAAAATGGTGGAAATGCCATCTAGTACTCCAATTTGGTACTAATTTACTGAAAATATGGAACAATAGGGATATTGATAGTATGCAATACTATGTAAATGCCATCTTGTACTCAAATTTGGTTAAAATTTACTGAATATATGCAACAATAGGGATATCGATTGTGTGCGATATAGTGTAAATGCCATCTAGTACTCAAATCTGGTGCATATATACTGAAAACATGCAACAATAGGGATATTGATAGTATACGATATGGTGTAAATGCCAACTTATACTCAAATTTGGTACAAATTTACTGAAAATATGCAACAGTAAGGATGTTGATAGTATGCGATATGATGTAAATGCCATCTAATACTCAAATTTCGTACTAATTTACTGAAAACATGCACCAATTGGGATATAGATAGTATTTGATATGGTGTAAATGCCAACTTATACTCAAAT
Source organism: Modiolus philippinarum (assembly GCA_002080025.1). Lineage (NCBI taxonomy): Eukaryota > Metazoa > Mollusca > Bivalvia > Mytilida > Modiolidae > Modiolus > Modiolus philippinarum. The sequence continues at coordinate 114,970 of MJUU01011103.1, forward strand.
TTGGTACAAATTTACTGAAAATATGCAACAATAGGGATATCGATATTATGTGATTGTGTAAATGCCATCTAGTACTCAATTTGGTACAAATATACTGAAAACATGCAACAATAGGGATATCGATAGTATGCGATATGATGTAAATGTCATCCTATACTCAAATTTGGTACAAATTTACTGAAAATATTCAACAATAGGGATATCGATAGTTTGCGATATGGTGTAAATGCCAACTTATACTCAAATTTGGTACAAATGTACTGAAAACATGTAACAATTTACTGAAAACAGGCAACGATAGGGATATCAGTAGTATTTGATATGGTGTTAACGCCATCTAATACTCAAATTTGATACAATTTTTCTGAACAGATATCTGTAGTGTGGTATAAATTTACTAAAAATATGCAACAATAGGGATATCGATATTATGCGATATGATGTGATGCCATCTTGTACTCAAATTTTATACAAATATACCGAAAACATAAAACAATAAGAATAACAATATTATGCGATATGGTGTAAATGCCATCTAATACTCAAATCTGATACAAATTTACTGAAAATATGCAAAATAGGGATATCGATAGTATGCCATATGGTGGAAATGCCATCTAGTACTTCAATTTGGTACAAATTTACTGATGGAACAATAGGGATATTGATAGTATGCGATACTATGTAAATGCCAACTTATACTCAAATTTGCTACAAATTTACTGAAATATGCAACAGTAGGGATGTCGATAGTATGCGATATGATGTAAATGCCATCTAATACTCAAATTTGGTACTAATTCACTGAAAACATGCACCAATAGGGGTATCAATGGTATTTGATATGGTGTAAATGCCAACTTCTACTCAAATTTGGTACAAATTTACTAAAAATATGCAACAATAGGGACATCAGTAGAATGCGATATGGTGTAAATGCCATCTAGTACTCTAATTTGGTACAAATTTACTGAAAATATGCAACAATAGGGATATTGATAGTATGCGATATGACATAAATGCCATCTTGTACTCAAATTTGATACAAATTTACAGAAAATATGCAACAATAGGGATATAAATATTATAAGATATGGTGTAAATGCCATCTCATAGTCAAATTTGGCAAAATTTACAAAAAATGAGCAGCAATAGGGATATAGATAGTATGCGATATGATGTAAATGGCATTTAGTACTCAATTTTTTTACAAATTTACTGAAAATATGCAACAATAGGGACATTGATAGGATGCGATATGGTGTAAATGCAATCTAATAATCAATTTTGATACAAATATACTGAAAAATGCAACAATAGGGATATCGATATTATGCGATATGATGTAAATGCAATCTACTACTAAATTGGTGCAAATATACTGAAAACATGCAGCAATAGGGATATTGATAGTATGCGATATGGTGTAAATGCACTCTAATTATCACATTTGGTACAACTTTACTGAAAATATGCAACAATAGGGATTTCGATATTATGTGATTGTGTAAATGCCATCTAGTACTCAAATTGGTACAAATATACTGAAAACATGCAACAATAGGGATACCGATAGTATGCGATATGATGTAAATATCATCCTATACTCAAATTTGGTACAAATTTACTGAAAATATTCACCAATATTGATATCGATAGTATGCGATATAGCGTAAATGCATCTAGTACTCACATTTTGTACAAATTTGCTGAAAATATGCAGCAACAAGAATATAGATAGTATGCAATATGGTGTAAATACCATCTAGTAAGCAAATTGGTACAAATTTACTTGAAATATGCAACAATAGGAAAATCGACTGTATGCGATATGGTGTAAATGCCTTCTAGGTATAAATTTACTGTAAACATGCAACAATAGGGAAATCGATAGTACGCGATAATGTGTAAATGCCATGTAGTGCTAAAATTTAGTATAAATTACTGAAATTATGCAACAGTTCGTATATCGATAGTATGAGATATGCCATCTAGTACTCAAATTGAAACAAATTTATTGAAAATATGCAACAATAGAGATATCGATATTATACGATATCTTGTAAATACCAGCTAGCACTCAAAATTTACTGAAAATATGCTACAATAGGGATACTGATAGTATTCGATATTATGTAAATGCCAACTAGTACTCAAATTCTCTATTTATATGATAAATGAGGGTTTAAAATTGTGGGTCATTGTACGGTGTATAAAAAATAGAAATAGGTTCTGTTTGACGGAAGAAATATCCAAATTCTCATGTACAATGTCCTTTCTTTTTCATATTGTATGTGAAATAAGATCGGGTTTGGTGTACGAAAAAAGGGTTATGGACGCTGCACGATGGTAACCCCTAAGCCTTTGCCGCCTTCATAATAATATGATAATGCAGGGACTAAACATTGTCCCTGGTTAATGTACACTCGAAAATCGAAAGATAAAGAAGGAATACATAATAAATAAGATGAGGAAAAATGACATTTTAAAAAGCGAACAAAGCAACAATTGAACCCGGGCAATTGAAATAAAATCTCTATCACCCTAGAGTTTTTTTTTTTATTTACACGATTGTAAATAGCATAAAGTTGTGACTGAAAAATGATATCTAGACAAACTTCATTTTGTCCTGCAAAAACATGAAAAAGATAAAATTCATTTTTGTATTCATCGGCCACTATAAAGTAAAAACCGAAATGCAAATGGATTGTATTTGACATCGTGTACAGTGTAAGGCGTAAAGTGTATGGTGTATGGTGCATGGTGTATGGTGTAAGGTATATGGTGTATGTTGTAAGGTATATGGTGTAATGGTGTATTGTGTGATGGTGTATGGTATATGGTGTAATGGTTCATGGTGTATGGTGTTATGGTGCATGGTGTATGATGTATGGTATAATGGTGAGATTGGTTATGTTTTACTGTACAAGCACTGTAGTTGAAGCTGAAATTCAAGGACTCGGCTAAATGTTTTTGTTTTTCTGTGTTAGCCCTTGTAAAAACTTGGCTTCATACGAGAAATGAAAGAGACCAGCTTAAATTGCTGCCCAGCTAGTTCCCATGGGAATCCCGATTGTCTATTGAATAACCCAGCCTCCGAATACGACAAAAATAATATCTATTAAAAATTCCAAAATTCTTGATTACGTCATTATCCTTGTTCTTCTTGTTTGACTCATAGTGGTTCTTTACAAAATATGTTTTGTCTTTCCCTACTACTAAATAAGTGTTTCTGCGTTATCCGTTTTTAGTGCAGAAACATTAATGTATCAAATCTTGTAAAAACATACCTTGTAGACTGAATGCTATTAAAGAAGCGAATATAAGGTGTGACTTCATCTGGAATTACAATATAAATGGTTAGACATATTATCATGTTATGTAAAGGTGTCATATCGTCTTTTCTTGAATCCTTGACTGTGAACGCAGAATTATTTTTTGGTTAATATACAATTACAAAAACCGAAAAATATTAACAAATAATAAAACATAGAAATTTTACCGCTATATTGTTGGTTTACAAGCGACAGAAAAATATACAGATGAAGAAATTATTAAAATGTTAATGAGTTTCCAACAAGGATGATGACATATGTCTCGCATCATTGTAATGGATATCAAAATTTCACAAATGTCTATAAAAGTTACTAACTTTTATCTTGACAGCTGTTAAAGAGGGTTTTTAAAATACTTTGATACTTGCTTTTCAAAAAAACGGTATAAATGAAATGTGGACTTTGCAAAACTCCAAAGATCTACTTGACATCTGAAACTCTAGATCATTGTTACACTGTAACAGCATTAAAACCTTCGACCTCTCCACACTTTATACTACCATTTCGCATGAACTACTAAAATCTCAGATGAAAGGTTGAATTCATAGAAGTTTATCCTGTAAGAGCTGCGAACGAAAATATAGATACATTTTTGAAAGTAGAGGACAAGCATGGCTCCGAATCGGAGGAAAAATGTACAGATGAAGAATTGATTAAAATGTTACAATTTCTGATCGACAATTTATTTGTCAATTTTTTTTAGGACTAGTCTTGTTTTTCAACAAACTATCGTAATTCCATTGAGCACAAACTTTGCACATCTCCTTGCCTATCTGTTTCTCAACTCTTATGAGGCTGAATTCATCGAAGGGCTTCTTCAAAATAAAGATGAAAACTTGGCCCAACCCTTCCATTTTAGCTCCCGCTATATAGATGATATTTTGTCATTGAATAGCCCTTCACTTTTCCACTAACTAGCTTCCGTTTTTCTTTGTAGCAACATTCTAAAAGCATCAGCATACGGAGTCTACATTCCAACCCATTCGCTGCTAAAGGGCCTATGGTCGGTACAGTGACTCTGCTGATAGAGCTCGGTTGGTTACAAATAGGCTACTCAAGCAAGGGTATGTTACCCATAATTTGAAGTCATAATTACATGTTTAAGACACGACATCACGATCTTGTGGATCGGTATGGAATATTTGTTTCCCGGATGAAGACAGTTCTTTCAATTTACAGCTTAAGTTTGTTTTTCCTCTACTGGATTTTACTTTACTACCAGAGTTGACATGATCTGCACGTCTTCGAGTGTCTTTTTTTTAGGGTTAGGAGTGCTTATTTTGATATTTGTGAACCCACAATAAGTCGGGCAGTTTTATTTAAAATGACTCCATAACTAAAAAAATAGTTGATCAAGTTGGGGTGATGTGGGGAAGTATCGGAGCGCAATCGGACACGTTTCTCTTTTGATCACAGATATTCCTGTCAGACATTGGCTGTCTTCTATCAGCTACGCATTCATTTTAATCGATATGTGCTCATAGGGTTACTCCCAGTTGCCGTTATCTGACCTCATGTTGCGTTCAAGATTTCAAGATTTTTCAAGATTTTATTTCCCTCTAGACAGATTAAACTGTTACAATATGCAAATATTAACAATATTCATATTCATGACGAACTAAAATATATACAAATTAAGTACTGCATGTACGGTACGTCTTCAATTACAGTTAGTTTTGTAAAGATATAAAAATTATCAATCCTGTGCCTGATTCATGAAATTGCAACAATTCAAAATACACCTATACTCCTACCTCCCATGTCATCACAGGAGACCTTAACATCTTGCAGGCTTATTAATTTCTTAAAGAAAGGTCCAAAATATAGGCCACCTTCTAAAATTAATTGAAAAGATTGTCGTAATATCATCCAAGACTCACTTAAGACTTATTGTAAAAATTGGCTTAAACGTGAACACGTTGACAACAAATCTTTGGATTCTTTAATGCTTTCATGAAAATTGTTGATATCCGAATTAATCAGTTTGAACAACATTTCCGCCATGACAACAAAAAAAAAACCACCGATTCTCGCATCCGAACGAAACTTAAAGAATTTGGCAAGGAATTCGTTTTTGTCCCAGCTGATAAGTCTGCTAATAACATCATTATAGTTTGTCGTAAGCGTTGTATAGAAGTACTCCAAAAAGAAATTACCAGTTCACATACTTTTCAATTAACCCAACTAACGGAAAATGAAATTACAAACATACATTTTCTAACAGCTACATCTTTACAGGCTAAACCTGATAGTAAAACAGTTCCAACCATGTACTGGGTTCCTAAACTCCACAAAACGCCATATATAAGAAAAAGAAGGGAAACGGGGAATGTGTCAAAGAGACAATGACCCTAAGGGGAGCAATAACAACTCAAAGCCACCATAAGATCTTCAATGAACGGTGAGGAAACCCCACATCCAACGGTAGGTCGGAGTTGGCCCCTAAATAAAAGAGTAATCAAGTTCAGCGAAATAAGCATCTTCCTAGACTCCGATAGACATAAAGTGAACTAACTAGAAAACAGACAAGACACACAAAGGCTTAATAAATTTCCTGACCCAGGACAGGCGCAAACCTGCTGCGGCGGGGTTAAACTAGTTTTATTGGGCCCAAACCTTCCCCCTATAGCCAATGTGATAAATAAAAAAACGATCGTAACAACAGTAAAATTCAGTTGACAACAGGACTGAGTCAATTGTGAAAAATGAAACTGAAAGAACTAAATATACGGACATAAACATGAAATCACAAGAGACTACTAGCAGTTAACTGACATGCCAGCTCCAGACCCATTACCAACTGACAAATTAAGTTATGTACCCTCAGTATACAGCTTCCATCAAGATCTAGATTCATTTTGTCATCTAGTCACTGTTCTACTACTTAAGTTTCTATTATACTCACTAATACTTTGAATGCTATTAAAAACCTGGTTATAAATTTCTGTAACAAAGTATATGAAAACAGCGCTATCAATCTTTTTTGGAGTGTAAAAAATTCATTGGAAGTTTTCGATAAATTGAATGTTTATAATGCCCCTTTTGAATCCCTTGAAAGTTTTGATCTCTACCCTCTATACTACTTTACCACATAATCCTATAAAGGAAAAATTCAGACGTCTTATTCAATGGGTATTCAAAAAATCCGATTGTGAATATATATGTTCTAATTCCTTTAAAACACATTTTAGTAATACAAAACACAAGAACTCAATTAATTGGACTTATTTTGATATGATTTCAGCACTTGAATTTTTACTTGACAATATATTCATTCGTTTAGGTAATTCTACTGATCGCCAGGTCATAGGAATTCCTATGGGTACCAGTTGTGCACCACTTATAGAGGACCTCTTTTTGTACTGCTACGAATCTCAGTTTATGACAAACATCAGCAAAGACCCATCTAAACAGCATTTAATTGAAAAGTTTAACAACACTTTCCGGTATCTGGATGATATCTGAACTTTAAATAATGACGACTTCAATACGTATTATAAGGATATCTACCCTAAAGAACTTACTTTGAATAAAACAAATTCTAATAATCATCATTGCCCGTTCTTAGACATCAATTTTGATATAACGAATGGTAAGTTAGACACTAACATTTATGATAAAAGGGACGATTTTTCTTTTAGCATAGTTAATTATCCATTTCTGGATGGCGATGTTCCATTAGCGCCACCATATGGTGTTTACAGATCTCAACTTGTTCGATTTGCTCGAGTATGTAATAACGTTTGCGATTTTCATGATGGGAATCTTTTCATAACTGAAAAACTATTACATCAGGGTTTTCGTTACCATAAACTAGTTAAAACCTTTACTAAATTTTATCATGGATATAAAGACTTGGATTATAAATACAATGCACCCTCTAAACATCTAATCAAGGCGGGTTTTTCGCATCCCTTATTTTACGGTAATGTTTAATATAAGAGTAAAAAATACTTAAACTCGCCTAACAAACTTATAAATCGTCTAATTCATAAGGGTTATAATTACGGTATTGTCGTCAAGTCATTACGTATTTAAAATTGATTTTTCATAGGGTCTTTGCATTTTTACTAAACATATCCTAAATATCTAAAATCTGTATTGCATGGACACGGGTTATGTATTCCGGTATATGCATGAAATCATTATGCTAAACTCCTCATAGGAAGGGATCTTGTTGGAATCTGTATACTGAGGGTACATAACTTAATTTGTCAGTCAGTAATGGGTCTGGAGTTGGCATGTCAGTTAACTGCTAGTAGTCTCTTGTGATTTAATGTCCGTATATTTATTTCTTTCAGTTTCATTTTTCACAATTGACTCAGTCCTGTTGCAAACTGAATTTTACTTGTGTTACGATTGTTTTTTGATTTATCACATTGGCTATAGAGGGAAGTTTTGGGACCAATAAAACTAGTTTAACCCCGCCGCAGCAGGTTTGCGCCTGTCCTAAGCCAGGAAATTTATAAAGCCTATGTGTGTCTTGTCTGTTTTCTAGTTAGTTTACTTTATGTCTATAGGAGTCTGGATGTTTATTTTGCTGAACTTGATTACTCTTTATTTAGGGGCCGACTCCGACCTGCAGTTGGGTGTGGGGTTTCCTCACCGTTCATTGAAGATCTTATGGTGGCTTTGAGTTGTTATAACTCCCCTTTGGGTCGTTGTCTCTTTGACACATTCCCCGTTTCCCCTCTTTTTTCTATAAATAAACATTTTAAATTTCACACAATAGTATTTAATATAATACTCAAGTAAAAAATGGAATTACACTCTCAAAAAATACAGGTAAATTCATCCATGCAATAAGAGTAAACAAAAGTAGGCACGTGGTAATTCATCGACTGGGTTACCTGTTCCTGTCAACTGACTTTCTGTTCCAATCACGTGACCTCCGGTTCAGGTCGCGGGACTTCTAGTCAGAGTTTCTCCGCAGATATGCTTATTTAAAATATTAGGATTTGACAGCCAAAAAATCGTAAATGTCGCAATTTTTGGCATTTGGAGAGGGTACATTTTTTGTATCCCCATATTTATAAAAGTAATAAATTGGCTTATCTATATTCATTGTAAAGAGTATTGTAGTAGATTATTATATTTGATACCAACTGTCAGTATATTCAACTTATCCGTGGGAATTATGGAACTTAAATAACAATATACTGAAGTTACTGTGAATTTTGTTTTCTGCATATGCGCATATCGACAACTGATGTCTCTTTAATGCAGGTTAAATCTAAACGTTTGTAAGACCATGAAAACAAAGATATTTAAAAACTGATAAAGAACAAATTACCAAAATATGATCTAAATAGAAAGCCAAAATAAGCTAAGGACAGAGCTTTGCATGGCGGAGATACTCCTTAGTTGTCATCAAAATTGACAAAAATTAGATATTATAAGGTTCCAAATAGAATAGGCTTTCGGGTCAACACCGAAGTACGGACTACTTGTGAATACTTTGGGGGACTAACACTCCACCAGCAGAGGCATCGACCCTGTTGTAACAAATAACTAAATACCAAAGTTATTGTGAATTTTGTTTCTGCATATGCGCATTTCGACAACTTGTCTCTTCAGTGCAAATTAAATCTAAACGTCTGGAAGACAATAAAGTCAATAATGATAAAAAAAAGATAGAGAACAAATTACCAAATATGATCTAAAAAGAAAGCCAAAATCAGCTAAGGACAGAGCTTTGCATGAGGGAGTCACTCCTTAGTTTTCATCAAAATTGACTTAAATTAGATATTGCAGAAATATGAATCCTAGTTTAAAACGAAAATGTAGGAATATTTCGTGTTGAACTTGGTGTAAGTCCAAATTCCCGATTCATCACTTTCCCTTTCTGATCTATTTCTTGTATTCTAGAATTCTCAAGTCTTTTTAATCAGTGTTTTTTTTTTGTCATTACTGTGCACATCTTTTTTCATTAGATTAAGATTTAAAAACAATTTTGCACAGGCAATTCAGGTAACATTCAAAAGAAGTTTATTTCCCTGATTTCTGAGTTCTATAAGTAAAGGACATTGAATATAGAACAATAGAAGTTTTGGTTTTGGTACTATAAATATTGGCGACAAAAATGGACAAGCCCACTTATAAGCGAGTCTTTTATGGGAGACAATATTTGAAGATAACTTCTAACCTTCTAACCTTTCTTCCAGCCGTGCACTATGGTTTGAACTCTTACCACTATTTCGGAATAGCCATTGTCACCATTTTTTTATTTATCATATGGGCTATAAGGGGAAGGTTTGGGTCCAATAAAACTAGTTTAACCCCGCCGCAGCAGGTTTGCGCCTGTCCTAAGTCAGGAAATTTATTAAGCCTCTGTGTGTCTTGTCTGTTTTCTATATGAAAAAGAAAGGAAATGGGGTAAATGTCAAGGAGACAACATCCCATATCCAGGTTAAAACGACCAAAAACAAAACATCTAGGGGTCACCATATGGTCTTCAACACAATGAGAAACTCACACCATATAGTAAGCCCTAAATGGCCCCAAAAAGGTAAAAAAGTGAATAAATCAATGGAAACAAACCACATCCAATAACCCAATAATAGATAGTTTACTTTATGTCTACAGGAATCTAAGATGATGTTTTTTTCGATGAACTTGAATGCTCTTTATTTAGGGGCCGACTCCGACTCCGTTGGGTGTGGGGTTTCCTCACCGTTCATTGAAGATCTTATGGTGGCATCGAGTTGTTATTACTCCCCTTTGGGTTGTTGTCTCTTTGACACATTCCCCGTTTCCCTTCTTTTTTCTCTTGCTCAAAACAATGCTATTATTATAATAAAAATATCTAAAATATATGTTATTTCTAAGAATCGGTGATAGTGTTTTTTCTGTTCTTTAAGTGCCTGTCTTTCATAATTTCACTTGGGCTGTCTCGTTCAGGTTCATCGCTCATCCAAATCATAGGGTTGTAGGAGAAAGTGCAAAATTTATTTGCGATCTTTGGTCGTAGGGACCGATTCTTTAATTGATTTTTTATTAAACGCTTTAGTTTTCCACTTTATTATTGTCCTTTTATATATATAAAGAACATTTTTGCATACATGTAAATCTGCCCCTTCGATACATATGTTTCCGACCCGTTGTTACATATTTTTCCGATCAAATGATATGCCAATCTGTCCCGTCTTGTGTCGCCCATTTTATATGGACGAACTTAAGGTGGGTCACTTCCTGAATTAAAATGTAAAGGATTTGAAATTCATATTTAAATCTGTAAGAACAGTGCCTTTTGATAAATTTGATCAACAAATTTTGGAAGGCAAGTTTGCATAAAAGAGAGATACAGGTATTTGAAAATTTGGCAGGAAACCTAACCTCTCTAGACTTAACATAGATTTTGTATTGCGAAAAATTGCCTTTAATTTACAATGAAGGAATATTGAGAATTTTATTAAATTTTGTCAAAAAACTATTCATGATGTACATATTAATGAAGAAAAGATAACAAGAAACACTAACAATGGCCGAACAGTACAATGGCATGCCACAATCCACCAGGGAACTGCACAAGAAAAAAAAATAAAATGACAAAAGACAAACATAGACAACGATAGGAACTCGGGATAGCCGGACGTGGTACCGGTACTAGCAACAGCTAGCGGTAGTGTTTGTCTCCACTTTCTCGTTTGCACCATTTGAAGCAATAATTGGTAACTGCGTCCTTTATAATATCAAATCATGCCTGGCAGTTTATATTAATCTTATTTTGGGATAAAAAGTAGGGGTCAGTGTGCAAAAAAAAAATCATTCAAATGAATAGAATAAGAGAAGTTCGAAAATCTAATCTAAAGTCAAAAATCTTACGATTAAGCAACCTTAAATATAGAATTTTTTTTATATGGCTAAAACTGTGTCAGGCAATCTGCGCTGTATCTAAGATAGCGTCAGCATGGAACATAGTTAAACAATTTACCCTATGGCTTTCAAAAATTTTCTCCTCGAAAGCACCAATCAGAACCAAATTGATGGCAATGGTCCCTGTTGAAAATGTGTTCGGGTTTCTGTGCCCAAAGATGGCCGCCGATAAGAACAATGTTTAACGATGAACCCTACGGGAAAATACACAGGTATGCGCTAAATCCAAGACACTCATCCGCATTGGATCTTACTGGAAAACAGGGTCAATAATCTTCTGAAACTACTTTTCACATCGGAACCAATCCTTGTCACAGCTCTCCTTTCTTGGCCCACTTTGAAAATGTTTGACGGTGTCTAGTAAGTTACCGGTATTTAAATCATACAAGTCAGCAAGACGATTTACATGAAGGATTTTATCGAAATCAATTTCTTGTATAGTTCTATTATGTAACTTTGTTTCTTCGTGTTGATGAGGAAAATCTTTAGTTTCGTCTCCCGTGGTTGTTTAAACGATATATAATTTAATTAATCCGTCTGTTTTTTTCTGATTCGCCGAATATTTCACTGACAATGGAATGGCAGATCTTGATTTAAGCCTCGAGAGTGGCCTACACATGTTCCACATGGGATTTGGTCATTTATTTCTTTGATTATCTCATCATAGGCGCCATTGCCTGTATTTCTCTTTATTTGTCATTTTGCAGTTTTCCAATTCCTGACGTTTCCGATGTGCTTAGTCCTTGAGGGAGCATAATCTTATGCCTGCCGAGCTTCCTACCAAACGTCTTTTACCATCAAGTTAAAGTCCAGTAATTGGTTTCAAATAGTTTAAAATCTGAAAAAGTCTACGAATTTCATGTATAGACAAAGTTAAATTTATTGAAAATTAATAACTTCTTACCTTTTAACACACTGATTAAAGGTGAACGTTCAGGTGTATTAGTTGATCAAAACAGTATTGTGGTTGCTAGCAGATTTTGCTCTGTTATATATATATGATTCTAAATATAGATTATTGATAATTGTAATTTTTTGCTGTCATATGACCAGACGCACTACACAGCTATGGGTTATGGTGCTTTTTTGCATCAGCTTATCGGCAAACGAATTTTGAGGCATAGGAGGGAGGGAGGGAGGGGAAATTCAAAAATGAAAAATAAAAAGAATACCAACAAAACATGGCATGGAGTTCCGTCTGTTTATTATTTCTTTTTTATTCTTTTTTATCTATTATTTAATTTTTTTATTTATTTTTATTTTATTTATGTATTTTTTTTGCAATTATTAATACAAAACTACGATATTTCAAGATCTTATTTTTACTCTCAATCAGTTTTACACACTTTAGAAAGATATATGCAGTATTAAAATAATGTCGAACAAGGTAATAAAATATATATGCAAATAGTATACAAGACTATACAAAACGCAGTTCATTTTAGATTTTGTTTTAAGCCTAATTTAAATACAGGAGTTACAAAAACACATCTTTTACAACATTAAGAGTTCAACATTCAGATTCTGTTTACAAAGAAGGGGAAATTGGAACAGAATGGACAAATGACATGAGAAAAACAAAACAAGAAAAAACGAACATACAAAACAAAAGAACGCACAGTTTTAACTGTGAGTGATATCAGGTGCTATTCAGATTAGCTAGTATAAACAATATTTAACTTAGTAAACAGACATCATATAATAATGCACAGTACATTTTAAGGGAGTATGAGCGTTAGATTTCAAAGGGTTTAATATCCTCGGGTTTTATCCATTCAAACAGTGTTAATTTTTTCCACGTGGTTCATAGTTTCTTAATCATAGGTCATTTCAACACGCATAAAATAGACGGTGTATAACATTTAATTAACTTCCAATTATATTTTCATATATTTAAAGGCCTATAAACATCTTATGCAAATTCAGGAACAACTTAAGAAAGAACTGTTTCCGGCCAAATTTTGACGGCTTATATTTAAAATAAAAACCTACATGTATTTTGAACTTTTTTTTTGCTCAAAATGATCCATCAAAACAAAAGGTCAGAATTTGAATTCTGATTACAAAATTTCTTACACTCGTACTCCCCAAGACAAAAATAATAAAGAAACAAGCTATATTGGTTTGCATATCCTGTTCTGTTTACATAATGGGACGACTATTTGATTTTTTAGGGGGGAGGCCTTTGACGATTTTGTAAGTAAATAAATTAATCTTGGTGCCAGTAAAAATAAATATTTTAAACCTACTTGCTATGAAAATAAATAATTTAATGTTGCTTTGAAGAATAAGATTTGTTGCAACTGTACATAAATAATTTGATGTTACACTGGTAAAAATAAAATTTTTTTCGAAAATTTTATGAAAATAAATAAATTACCTTGACATAATTGCCAACCCCCTCAACCCCCCCCCCCCCCCCCCCCCAACTGAAAATGTTTTTGTTTTAAATAATTAAAGAGCGAAGTAACTGTAAATTTAGTTGCTGCAAATTGTCATTTCTCAAAACAAAGAAATTCAGAGTAACTTCTAAATTAAGGCCCTGATCCTGTATCGTAACACTTTGATTAAAAACACTGAGGGTCTTATGGTGACTTCAAGATAACTCTAACCATGTTGCTAACTTGAATTTGTAAAACAAAGTTTCTTTTAAAAAAATCCTCAGTTTGAAAGGAAATTGGCCAGCAACCCAGAAAAAATACCTTTAAACTTCTTAAACTAAGATAACACTTGTGGAGTCTTTGAGTTAAAAATAAGTGATTTGCAACAATAAATTTTAATGAATTTTAAAATCTTCATGAATTACTAGATTTTATACACATTTGTTTTGTGGATAAGATTAGTTAAGCAATTCATTTTAACGAAGAAAAAACAAATAGAGATGAAGAACAAGAATAAAAATGTTGATCCATTGATAAGTATACTATGTTATTTGTAAAACCTTTGTCTGATGTGTATTTATTCCATATCCTTTCACTGTCTATTAAATATTCAAAACTTATTTCAACGCTCAGACCTATTAAAAAATACTGCATATTCATAGAGCGAAAAGTCCGAAAATCGATTTATTTTGAAATTTATTTTTGAAAATAAATTTGAAGCCAAGAAGTATAACCTTCATGCACAGGTATGTCCTCAGAATTTAGATCTTATTGGTCACTTGCTTTTCAGTGACGGATCCACACTTTCTGCTAAGGGGGCAAGGGGCGGGGTGATCCGACCCAAAATTTTCCATAAGAAGGGCCCGGAACTCAATTTTAAAAAAAAAAGCTCTATGAATCTTAAATATTTTCCAACCTAAGGAGGGCCGGGCCCATCCCCCTCCCTAAATCCGCCACTACTTATACACATTTTTCCATTAATGGTCTTTAAAACGTTTTGATTTGATCTGCACTTTCGAGACATTAATTGTCGAAATGGCCATCTACAGAATATACATTTACTTTGGATATTTAGTTATCGATATGCATCAAAAGATGGATGACACCTGGCAAATTATAGATTACAAACTACTTTAGCAGAGAGAAAATAAGCAAAACATTTTAAAACGTGATATTGCATCGTGCATGTGCACAAAGAAAACTATCAGCAAAATAAAGATGTAAGATTACAAAATGTGTAAAGAATTACATCAAATTTGATAGTATAATTTAAAGACGTAATGCTATAAATAATTGTTTAAAATCACGCAAACAGTGTGGTATTACATTGTGTAATAAAGACATAGGATTTTCTTCTTATTATCCCCCCGCTTAGCGATTATGTAATGCAGTCCGTCCGTAGGTATGTACGTACGTACGTATGTGTTTAGTGCTCCCCGATAGCTCTGGAACTATAAGAGGTAGAAATTTGAAATTTGGCACAATACTAGAATATGATCTGCACTACCGCGCTAGGGGTTCGGAGTTTCTGTCAAACGCCCTAGGGGCAAATTATGGGCGAAAACGAATTTTCGCGATATCTAATAATCGAAGAAATCTCCAAGGCTATTTCGGCTAGAAAGCTGAAACTCGGGAATCGACTCACATAT
This sequence comes from Modiolus philippinarum, assembly GCA_002080025.1. Lineage (NCBI taxonomy): Eukaryota > Metazoa > Mollusca > Bivalvia > Mytilida > Modiolidae > Modiolus > Modiolus philippinarum. The sequence continues at coordinate 130,210 of MJUU01011103.1, forward strand.
TATGTAGCAACTTCACAGAGGGTGTCGGAATTTTCATAAGACCCCTCAGGGCATGGCCCTTAGGGGGTCCAAAAACGAAAAAACGATTTAGCTAGAACTCCTCTTACACCTTAAGTTGCAGAAACCTTGTTTTAAGGGTATAAGTAACACTATAAAAGTTGTCTGTGCCGAAGGTTTCGGAATTTTGAAATTTGCCCTCGGGGCGGAATAATGAGCGAAATTGTATTTCGAGTTATCCAGTAATATGCAAAATCTTCTGCAGTAATTATATTTAGAAGCTGAAAATTTCTATATGAGTTCTATTATGTTTTTCTAATTTGCCATTGATAGCGGACATTTGGTATGACCCCTGGGGGCATGCCCTTAAGGGATGGAAAAACTTAAAACAATAAGTACTCAGCATATGGTTGAAACTTTATGTATAATGTCACTTTTGTGGTTTACATTTTCATGGGGAATTACTTGAATTGCTTATAGAATCCAGGCAAGAATTTTGAATTTTGGTTAATTTCCTGAAAATGTCAAAGACCAATAATTTTTGAAATTCTAACAAGAAATCATATAATTAAGCAACTCTTTAATGTCACAAGCTACTATGAACACTTAAACTTCAAAAATATGATTCTTATTTTGGTAAATTTCCTGAAACTCTCAAAGACCCATTACTTTTGGAATTTTACCTAGCAACCATATCTTTTTTGGTGCCTTATTTTCTCAGTGATCATTTTAAATAGTCAGATTGCCAAAAACTTCGATGCTAATTTTGGTAAATTTCCTGAAATTCTCAAAGACTTGCTATTTTTTTTTTTTTTTTTTTTTTTTTTTTTTTTGAATTCTACCTACCAACCATATCTTTTTCCATTCTTAACAGTTACGATGATCATTTTCAACTGCCAAATTGCAAAAAACTTTGATTCTAATTTTGGTAAATTTCCTGAAACTCTCAAAGACCTGTTATTTTTTGGTATTCTACCTAGCATCCATACATTTTTCAATTCCTAACAGTAATGATGATCAGATTCAATAGTCAGATTGCAAAAAAATTGATTCTTATTTTGGTAAATTTCCTGAAACTCTCAAAGACCTGTTATATTTTGGAATTCTACCTAGCAACCATTACTTTTTCAATTCCTAACAGTAATGATGATCATTTTCAATAGTCAGATTGCAAAAAACATTGATTCTGATTTTGGTAAATTTCCTGAAATTCTCAAAAACCTGAAATTTTTTTGAATTCTGCCTAGCAACTATATCTTTTCCATTCTTAACAGTTATGATGATCATTTTCAAATGCCATATTGCAAGAAACTTTGATTCTAATTTTCAAAGACCTGTTATTTTGGGGTATTCAACCTAGCAACCATACCTTTTTCAATTTCTCATATTAAAAATCATTGTTTTCAAAAGAAAACTGCTAAAATCTTCTGCTCTTGTTCGAGTAAATTTCCTGAAATCCTCAAAGACCAGTATTTTTGGGAATTCAACCTAGCAACCATACCTTTTTTCAATTCCTTACAGTAACAGTGATTGTTTTCAATAGTAAGACTGCAAAACTGTTTAATTTTAAATTAAATTTATATTGATGATTCGTATATATACATTTTCAAAACCAAACTTAAGTATGGGTCCAAAAAAGGTGAGTGGGGGGATTCCAATCTTTGATTGACCTTTTTTTCATTTTTCTTTTATTTTGCATTTGATGAAGTCGTACATGTATGACGTTAGAAATGTTAATAGCATAACTAATGGACCATGATGAATATCAATAAAAAAATAATGTCACGAGTGACGCAGAGGGATACAGGCACGATTCTATTGAGGTTTTTTTTTGGGGGGGGGTAATTATGGCACCTCTTTTTGGTCCGAAAAACATCTGAGCATTACCTATATGACAAAAGTAATGTGGTCCCCACGTTGTCCATCAGAACACAATCCTGGGTCACAAAAAATTCTAGAGAAATGCGGAAAAAATAATCTTTTTCACCCCGGGTTGAAATCCTATCCATCCCCCGCCTTTAAATCAAATGGTTTATTTCTAAAAGAGTTTCGAAACGAGTTTAGTCCGTTGCATTGTTAAGCTCAAGTTTTGTGAGATTAAGGATATGTTTTCCGTGCGTTATATTTGAAGACCATTTGTCTGACGTTATAATGCATCCAACCAGAGAATTTCTGTAATTTCGGAAATTCAGTTTCAATATCTAAGCATTAATAAATAAATATTGAGAAGATAAATCAATTATAGTAACTTCGGTATTTTGTTATTTGATAAAAGGTTTTTAGATTTGACACGTCCCTTTTAAGAGTTTCTTTTCAGGCTTTGCAAATGGATAGCAGAAGTCTAAATTTACCAGCTGGAGGCATAACATAAAAATTTTGATTCACAAAATAAATATATACGAGCATGATTTGTTTGTTTAACAATACGCAAAAATAATCATTACGTTATTATTTTTAGGTCAATGTCTTAGACCTAAAAATCAGGTAAACTATAATCGTCTTAATAAGTTGGACTTTTTTCTAGTTTGATTCTTACTGTGAGTCTTTTTGTGTATTTTTTTTTAGCCTTTCACCACACACGGAGGGGGAGGGGTGGATCCAAGAAAAAGGAGTTTAACCCAGCCGCAATTTTTGCGCCTGTCCCAAGTCGGGAATACGTAGGTCATTGGCTTGTCCTTTTCCTCTTATAGAATTTTGGTTTCTTAATATTTGGGTTATTGGATGTGGTTTATTCACTTTTTTACCCTTCTGGGGCCATTTACTGCTTGCTTTATGGTGTGAGTTCCTAACCATGTTGAAGAACGTACAGTGATCCCTAAATGCTTTGTTTTGGTTTCGTTTTAACCTGAAGATGGGATGTTTTCTTCTTGACATTGACACCATTTCCTTTCTTTTTCATATTGATTTTTCTTTGACTTTACATGTTTAAGAAACATAAAGCTGTAAACTTTTCCCATTAAGTGGTACTTCCCAGCTAAGATCAAATTAGTCTTTGTAAAATAGTGTATGAAAAATAATACCTATGGATATTTATACAAAAGGTTAATTGTCAGCAATTTCGACAATACATAAGATAGGAAAGAAAAACTAGGGAATACATCAGCAAACGAATACCGAAGCACAAATCAAGAAAGGGGAATTCCAAAAATCAAACCCCCCAAAAAAACAGCAATTCATATATAATGTTATGTGGTAGAAATGACCAATTAAAGTCAGCAAAGAAAAAACAAAATTGGCTCAAATTAACTTTTTAATCAGACGAAAAAAAATTAATTATTTTACAAATTAAATACAATATATAACTTATCTGACAATAATGAAGTCCAAGTAATAATCCAAATGAACAGTTCACTTAACTCCACCAATAAATGTCCAATAGAATAATTCTTATAATCCTCACTAAATAGTTGATAATAGATTCGCAATAATTGATGTCGATTTCCAATACGAAAGATGTGCGTGATAATCCTATATAAACTAATTGATCCTGTATAAACTTATTAAACTGAATGACTTAACCCTTTTCAGCTACCTCATATAAATACATTTATTCTTTCCAGAAAAATCTATCCACAAGATTTAACTAGAACATTCTAATCAACTAATTATCACATGACTAAAATGATTATGTAAGGAAAAACTCTAGAAAAATCTATGTGTTAAAATCTGAATTTAAATTCTAAATATTCCACATGTTCTAAGGTGTAATAACCTTGACCCTTGTTTATTGTAAACAAGTGTCATAACTAGGCCAAACAAATTACATAATATTAAGGCCATACAAAATAAAAACAATGAATAAAATGCATTATAGAATATTTACAACATTTAATTACCTATAACACCTCCCCCCAAAAGAAAATGTTTGAATGCAATGAAAAACATTTAAAATAAACAATGAGGTGTTATGAAATTTATCAAACTCTTGACAATGCGTCTGCAATGACATTATCTTTTCCTTTAATATGTCTTATGTCTAGATTAAAACCTTGTAAAGTCAAACTCCACCTCAAAAGTCTTTGATTTTTATCTTTCATTTTATGAATAAATTTAAGAGGGTTGTGATCAGTATATACAATGATAGGCTGAATTGAAGCTGTAACATAAATTTCAAAATGTTGTACAGCCAAAATCAGAGACAAACATTCTTTTTCAATGGTGGAGTAATTCCTCTGGTGTTTATTAAATTTTCTAGAAAAATAACAAATAGGATGGTCTATACCATCTTTACCTTCTTGTAATAAAACACCGCCAGTAGCAACATCACTGGCATCTACTGCTAACTTAAATTGACAATCAAAATTAGGTGTTGCTAAAACTGGCGCACTTTCTAGGATGGCTTTTAGTTCTTCAAATGACTCATCACAACTTTTAGACCAAATAAACTTTACATTTTTTCTCAATAGTTTAGTCAAAGGCTCACTAATTGAAGAAAAGTTTTGACAAAATTTTCTATAATATCCAGCCATTCCCAGAAAACGCATCAATTGTTTCTTATTCTCAGGTTTAGGAAAACTAGAAA
>MJUU01011103.1:138151-150337 GCA_002080025.1 Modiolus philippinarum
CGGTAAGCTTCAGGGACCAGTTCATAGGCTTTAAGAATTAACTCTTTTACAGTGTCATAATCTGAAGCCTGTTCTACTGACAACTGAGTGTAAATTTCCCTGGCTTTACCAATTAATACACTCTGTAATAACATTGACCAATTATGTTTTGGCCACTTCAAATTCTGGGCATTTTCTCAAAATCCAGAAAATATTTGTCAACATCCTTTTCTTGAAAAGGAGGGACCAACCTGATGTTTTTAGCAACATCAAATGTCTGAGAATTCTGAGAAAGGTGTTGATTCTTTTCAGCTAATTCTAATTTTTTCATTTCTAATTGAAAATTAAACTCTCTTTCTTTTTCTGCCTGTCTTTCCTCTATTTCTAATTTTTTTTGCTCTCTTTCCAATTCCAATTTCCTAATTTCTAATTCTTTCTGAATTTCTAATTTTTTTATTTCCAAATCAGGTGTTTGAATGCCAAAAGTCGCCAAAACAGATTTATCAAAATAATCTTCTTCAACCAAATAATTTGCGATCAGATTTTGAATTTCAAATTTTCTCATTCCAGATTTAACGTTTAATTTCAAATGTTTTCACAAATTAATCAACTCATCCTTTTTTAGCTTCTCAAAATTCTCCACCTGACACGTAGACATGAATTGTTCTGGATCAAATGACATCTTGTAAAAAAAGTATTGCTGACTTTTAAAAATTTTTTATTAAACAAAAATATAATATAATAATTTCTTTTCTAAACAATTTCGAAGATCCCGGACGATAGCCCCCAATTTCTGTTATATGTTAGAAATGACCAATTAAAGTCAGCAAAGAAAAAACAAAATTGGCTCAAATTAACTTTTTAATCAGACGAAAAAAAATTAATTATTTTACAAATTAAATTCAATATATAACTTATCTGACAATAATGAAGTCCAAGTAATAATCCAAATGAACAGTTCACTTAATTCCACCTATAAATGTCCAATAGAATAATTCTTATAATCCTCACTAAATAGTTGATAATAGATTCGCAATAATTGATGTCGATTTCCAATACGAAAGATGTGCGTGATAATCCTATATAAACTAATTGATCCTGTATAAACTTATTAAACTGAATGACTTAACCCTTTTCAGCTACCTCATATAAATACATTTATTCTTTCCAGAAAAATCTATCCACAAGATTTAACTAGAATATTCTAATCAACTAATTATCACATGACTAAAATGATTATGTAAGGAAAAACTCTAGAAAAATATATGTGTTAAAATCTGAATTTAAATTCTAGAATATTCCACATGTTCTAAGGTGTAATAACCTTGACCCTTGTTTATTGTAAACAAGTTTCATAACTAGGCCAAACAAATTACATAATATTAAGGCCATACAAAATAAAAACAATGAATAAAATGCATTATAGAATATTTACAACATTTAATTACCTATAACAATAATACGAATTGAGACAGCATTACAAAGACAAAAAAAAAAAAAAAAACAAGAACCTCATTATACTAAAGCACAAGCAGCGTGTACCCTTAGGGACCGACCATTTAACTTGAAGGCCGGGGGATATGGATTTATTTAATTTGTGTCAACAAATTATTTTTTCTTCGAAATTAACTTTTATTATTTGGGAAAAAACCTCCTTCAGAATATTTTTTTTCATCATTTTTGCTGCCAAAAGTATTTTTTTCACATACAATCAGAATCAAAATATTTTTTGAAAAAAACATAGCCCCCCTCCCCTTCAAGTTAAATGGTCGGTCCCTTATAAAACATTATATCTAACCATTGTCAAAATATTTTTGACGTGATATATAGATTTTAACTTTGAACCATTTACAATTTAAAACAATAATTCCAACAAATTTTGAATATATCTTCCATTTAAATATATACAGTTCTGACTACATGTATGTATATTCTTGCTGTTTTTTTTTCCTTTTTTTTTAACGCTATAGAGTCAGTTATCAAAACAACATTTTTAGGATTTTTAAAAGGAGGCTCTTTTAAACATCAGATACATTTTCCACTCTACACAAAATGTTCAGAGGCCTGGCTGGCCGAGTGGTTAAGGTAGTTCTACTTCCTATACAGTCACTGTAGTTTATCACCACTGCGGTGTGAGTTCGCGCCCCACTTTGTACATTACAAAAAGGGTGTACTCGACTTGCAATCGTCAATGATAAGGTGTGTCAGTTACCTGCCAAAGGTCGGTGGTTCTCTCCGGGCACCCGGGCTTTGACCGTCATGAGATAGCTGAAATACTTCTGAAAGTGATATTAAACACATATCAATCATTCAATCAATCAATCAAAATCTTCAGTGAAGTTTATCCATCTAGTAAAATGCAGCACAAAAATTAAAATATATTTATTTTAATATCTTTGTAATCATAGTTAAATATATTGAAATAGAAATGAATGCAACAAAAATGATAACAGGACATATCTACGTGGTTGAAAATATTTATTACTATACACTCTGTCATGGAACTACACAGGAAAAACACAATTAGAGCAATATACAGACGTAAACATCTATAGGAACTCTATATTATAAAACATAAATTATGAATAAGACAAACTTCTGGTAACGAATATGAAAATTTTTGGAAATCGTATTTTTTATTTCATTTACGGAAACGGAATAAATAACAGTTGAAAAATTTCCAGAAATCTAACGTGTGACAAGATATTGTCCTACCAGATATATTTGGGTGAAAAATTTCATGTTATTTTTCTTTTTTATTTTTAATTGAACTTTCCACTTAGGGCATCTGTTTAACAAAAACATTTTTATCATTAAAATCACGCATATAAGCAGATGAACATATATGTTATTTTGAACAAATTCTACTTTTTTCTCATCATTATTATTATCATTACATTTTATTTTATCATTAAATCACGTGTATAAGCAGATGAACATGAATGTTATTTTGAGTATATTCTACTTTTTTTCTGACAATTATCATTACAGTTTATTTTTTATATAATATTTGTTCCAAGGAAGATAATTAATGAACCCTAAAGGGGCGGTGTACAAAAGACAACGGGAAAATGCATGCTTATAAAACCTACTAAGATTTCCAGACAAGACAAGAATTTCTGATAACCCAATAAAATCAAAGATATCCCCAGGTGCTCCGGAAGTGATAGCATGATCTGCCTCCAAAATGCTGTATGTCATTTTACTTGATTTTAATACTTTTCGATGTGATACTAAGTATACGCTGATACAAATTGTGTTTGTTGGTTTTGAAATGCAATGAGGGGGGGGGGAGGTAAGATTTCCACTTTTATTTTGTTATTTACCTTAAGTGGTAATTCAAATCAACGAACAATGTTTCTGTTAGTCATCTAGAATTCAAAACGAGGCCTTCAACAATGAGCTTTGCTCATAACTCATACTAAATTCAAGGCGTCTCTTTGCTTCGGTTTGCTAATTGTCGATTTTTTATCATTATTTTACAAATGTGGGATTGTCAACAAACATAAAATGAACTGGCAGTAAATCTGACAAGCTGGCTTAACGGGTATGACGGGGTTATTAGCACCTTAAATCAATATGGTTTGAAAAGTGCCCCCGTATTAATATCAACTCTGATTGATTCGGTTTGTCTTACCGAATGTAAAGATAATATTATGAATCACATCAGACAAGTGATCCGTGCCACCTTCGCATCAAATGCATCAGACCCATAAAAATCAAATAAATTTTAACCAAATTTTATAATTACAGATATACAGTGACCTTGTAATGCATAATATAAGACGGGGTACTTTTATTGATCAGAGGCAAAAAAACTGCTTACATGTACAAGAACTAGGTTATTTCAAGCCAACATTCTTTAGTGCTGCTTCAAAAAATAGGTAAACTTTGCTGAAATGGTCCTTATCATTTCCTATTTCGATCTTTTTCTGACTAAACTTCCAATATGGCCATACAGCTCATTAAAATTAAAAGTTATAGAATGTAATGTGCACATTTACAATACTAGTATATATGAAGCATTCTTGTAAATATGGTTTATGTACTAAGCGATGTAGGAGTAATTTTGGCAAAAGGAAACATGCCTTTAAGAACTTACAAAAATGAAAAAAAAACAAAATAAGATATCTAGAAAATTTGAAATAATCAATATTAACTGAAAATTAAATGCGTGGCGAACATCTGCAATATATATTCAAACATTCCTTCAAGTTTGGTATGATAGTACCAGACGGTCTAGGAGGAGCTGCTGATAATAAAGGTATACCCTTAGGCTCCAAAACAGCTAAATGGAAAAGTCCAAAGATAGCTAGAAAATCCGAAAAAATATTTAAAAAAAATAGTGAAAAACAAAATACATGGTGCACATATGCAATATATATTGAATCATATTTACAAGTTTAGAATGAGTTGCGGATAATGGAGGTATACCCTATGACTCCAATAAGCAAAACTGACAAAGTCCAAAGATAGCTAGACAACTAGCTGCGGAACCGTAGCTCTTATGGTCCTTGTGCTGATTTTTTGATAGTTGCGGACCATAGAGCTACATATTTCCCACTATAAAAAACTTGCGACTCTTGCGACACGAATTTTGTCGCACGTTTCTGGGATTTATTTGACAACCGGACGCCAAGTACGTGTATCGAAGTGTGTTCATTTCGTTTCCTTCAATATTTTTCCAATACTTACAACATTTAATTATGCAAGGTGAGTAATTATTTTCTATTTATAAAGGAAATTGTCCAAATATAAACGTTATCCCGCCTACTTTAGTGGCCATTTTGAACATTGCAGTCACGTGACATTTCGAGCGGCTGCAATAAAAGCCAGATCATGTCCGGAACAGATATTTCAAAATTCATTAGGAATATTTCTTAAATGCAGATGAATTAATTATTTGCATTCAAAAAGCTTGCAAAAGTGAGAAATGTTGCCATTCAAATCAGAGATGGGCAAAATATTTACTTCAGGATATCCTTTCCGGATACGATTTTCATTTAGTCCCGCCCCCCGAAAAGTCTCGTCCCCAGTGAGATTGATGTAAGCAAGATGGCCGAAGGCGGTTTGACCCCAACGATGACGTTTGTTATGATAATGAGCAGGAAATGAATATTTATTGGTAAATAAATATGGAAGGTTGCGTATAAACATTTAAAGAAACGAAATACATAAATGAGACTGCCCCCGCTTGGCGTCCGGTTGTCAGACAACTCCCAAAAACGTGCGACAAAATTCGTGTATATAGAGCTACGGTTCCGCAGCTACTAGACAACCTGAAAAAATCAAAATTAAGAAAAACGAAATGCATGGTACATTTCTGCAATATGTATTTAAGCATTCCTGCAAGTATTAGTACAAAGAACAAAGCGGTTTAGGAGTAGTTGTGGATAATAAAGTCATATCTTTAAGACTCTAATAGACTTAAACGACAAAGTCCAAAAATGGCTTCAAAATCTGTAAAACACCAGAAAACAAGGAAAACCTAAATACAATACAATACAGATATAGACTGGAGCATTTCTGCGTTTCTATTTCTATTTATCTAATTTTTTTTTTTGATTGTTTTTTTTTAGTTTCCAAGCGGTGTAGGAGGAGATGGGGATAATAAAAATGTTTAGGGGAATACAGAAAGACGGACGGACCCAAGACGACGGAAAGTGGTCCGTATGTGTTGATCCTGCACTAGGTGCAGGCGACATAAAAAGTCAATGGTCAGTGGAACCAGTCCTTTAAGTGGATATTCTTGTATTGCCCGGTATGTTTTCCAAAGCATAAGGTGTGTAATTCTACTGGATACTGTATTGCGGCAATGTCCTCATAGTTTTGAATTTAAATCACAATGATTTAATGTCTGTTTTATGAGCAATGTCCTCATGGTTTTTGACTTTGAAATAACAACGATACAATATCTGTTCTTTTACTTTTTAACCTCAATTCTTTCTGACTATTTTTTGCTTTTTGTACTATTTGAATCTGATGATGCTCATGAGAATTTACTCCTTGAAACACGTGTACAGCATACATTGTAATAAAATTTCCTGTTTATTATGCAATTGGGGTATTTTCTGACCTTCCTACCATACATTGCATCATTCTATCATTTTTCATCCACAACAGATTCTTCTAGATTTCGTGATTCTCTCATTATATACATTACCATTTTGCCGTAAAGATTTTGAACACATACTAGTATAATTATTGTTAAAATTGTGTGTAGCTTAATTCCAAGGAACTTTATTACCAGCGTTCCTTCCTGTGAAACAATTTATTTTTAAGGTCACTGACTGCGAGCAGAACGACAGACCAGAATTATTTTTCATTTCTGTGTTCATTGTTATCCTGTGTTATCTCTGTTTTCTGGTGATCGTTTTTTTTTTTTTCTACAACATCTTTTGGTTTATTCAAAGGCAGATCAGACAAAACTGTGTGAATATATAGAATCCACAATTACACCAAGTGAGAAAAGACATTTCTAAACTCTCGAAAGTTAAATTTTCAATTTTTTAAACGCGAGGCTTGCCTAGCGTTTAAAATATTTGAAAATTTAACTATCGAGAGTGTAGAAATGTCGTTTCTCACGAGATACAATTGTGGATTTTATTTTTCGAGTGATTGCAAGGAGATTTTGGACAAAAACATTACCCTCCTTTTCTGATTATCCAAAATAAATGTGTTCTTTGAGCGTAACGTCATCAGGCATGGTCGCATTTTTTCATGACGTTACAATGGTCAAGTCGGAAAACGGCAAACATATTTGATGTCATAATTTGATTTTATCCAATCACTTGCCGAGAACGACATTCTCTCTAGAAAGGAGAAAATGTATTTCTCTAACTGTTCAGAAAACGTGAAAACAGGACAGAAATTAGTGTATTATTATTTCATTATTTTAAGTAGCAGAACCAGTGCTTATTTTATACAGAGACTGGAAATTTGTCCTTTGGAACGGCTTATTTTTTACACAGGCTAGTAAATTACACTTAGCATACTGACATATTAGAGGTCCTCCAACGAAAAAAATTAAAAATTCAATTCAGTGGATATAATGGTGCAAAAATATAGTTATCAGCTTAAAAAAATACATTTAACTTTCATTCTCTGAACATTTCAGGTTAAGGATACACTAACATCGTTAAAAAATTATTTTTTTTCCACTTGCAGTATTTTTTCTTTGCATCTACCAGTCCTATTAAAAACTGAAGGAAAAATAGTCAAAAATTATGTCGGGTTACAGCTCCTTGACAATTTATTAAGATTGTCTAGAACATGACGAAAATATATTAAAAAAAAGTGAAAGTTGAAATTGTCGTGCACCTACGTGAATTCAGGAATCTTTTTGAAACTTTGCAGTTGAAAAGTATAGGTTGTAATTGAAATACAACACATAAAGTGCGTGTTCATGCACTATGTCATCACTATGTATTTGAGCAATGAACATAGATAAATCCCCCAAAGTTGCTTACCTTTTCAAACCTGTTAGCATCGGAAATCCAGCAAGGCCTTCGGCCAGCGCCCTAGACCACGTGACTACCTAGGCTATATGAAAATATAGCTTTCGGTAACCGTGTCATTCCTGGATTTTCCGATGCTAACAGGTTTAAAAAGGTGATTTCCACCATTGTTGGCATTCGGATTCATATATTCTACCTTTGAAGCTCACCTTACCAACGTATTATCATTTGTATTTACACAGAATACAACTGAAATACTAGATAAAGAGGTTTTATATAAGTATAAAGTAAGTGGAGAAGGATTACTCATCAACTAATTACCCCTCACCGACAATTTAAGTTAGGAAGTACATGAGCTAGATAAATGAGTTATATAGTAAATAAGCGGACAGTATTTCTCTGATTTCTACCCTGTTTTTCACGTTTCCTGAACGTTAGGAGATATTCTTTTCTCTTCTCCAGAGAGAAAGTTATTCTCGGCAACTGATAATTTGAATCCCTACTTTGTTGTCATCTATGGAGTTACAGTCCCTGGACCAGTCAACATTCCCATTTTTGCGATCCGTCACGAGTCATCGATCCGTCACCGATCAGTCATGATTCAAAAGGCATCCGTCAGATCATTCATCAGTCAGCATTCATCCGTCAGGAGTCATCGTTCCTTAACCACAGGTTGTTTGTACTCGTCATCCGTCATCCGTCACTGTTCAGCATTCAGCCAATCAGATTGCATTAGTCATCCGTCACCCGTCATTTTTTATTTCAGTTCAGGTTAATCAAAATATAGGAATGCTAGTGTTTTTGTAGTGATAATACATCGGCGTGCGAATGCCGAGAGAAAAAGAAAAAAATATGGAACATAGAATAAAAATTAATCAATTTTTCTTAATTATACTTTGAATTTCTATTTCAATAAAAAATCTGTGAATTTTTATCTATAAATTTAATGACACATTAAACGGGAAATGAAAGGAATTATTTCGAAGATCTATTAGTAACTTTTATCACATTTTTTTTTCATTTTTATGAAATTTTTCACACAATAATGTGTAAAGGGAAAGTTAAGCAATGATCGGTGTCTATGTAAAGACTAAAATGAAGATTCATAAGTAATTTTTTATCCAACTTTTTCATTGTCCCCGATTTTTGGAAAATAATGTGTAAAAGGAAAGTTTCGCACTGACCGGTATATATTTAATGACTAAAATGAAGATTTATCAGTTATTTTTTTTTTTTCCCATTTTTTCATTTTGATTGAATTTTGAACAAAATAATGCGGAAAATGAAAGTTTCGCACTGATCAGTGTCTATGTAATGACTATAATGAAGATTCATAAGTAATTTTTTATCCCATTTTTTCATTTTCATGGAATTTTGAACAAAATAATGTGTAACAGGAAAGTTTCGCACTGACCGGTATATATTTAATGACTAAAATGAAGATTTATCAGTAATTTTTTTTATCACATTTTTTTTCATTTTCATAGAATTTTTAGCAAAATAATGTGCAAAAGTAAAATTTCACACTGACCGTTGTCTATGTAATGACTAAAATGAGGATTCATAAGTATTTTTTCCTCCCATTTTTTCATTTTAATGGAATTTTGAACAAAATAATGTGTAAAAGGAAAGTTTTGCAGTGACCGGTGTGTACGTAATGACTTAAATGAAGATTCATCAGTAATTTTTATCCCATTTTTCCATTTTCATGGAATTTTGAACAAAATAAAGTGTAAAAGGAAAGTTTCACACTGACCGGTATATATTTAATGACTGAAATGAAGATTTATCAGTAATTTTTTTTCTCACATTTTTTCATTTTCATGGAATTTTAGTAAAAAATAATGTGTAACAGGAAAGTTTTGCACTGACCGGTGTATATGTAATGACTAAAATGAAGATTCATCAATAATTTCATTTTCTTTGAATTGGAACAAAATAATGTGTAAAAGGAAAGTTTCGCACTGACCAGTATATATTTATTGACTAAAATGAAGATTTATCAGTAATTTTTTTATCACATTTTTTCATTTTCAAGGAATTTTGAACAAAATAGCGTGCAAAAGGAAACTTTCTCACTGACCGGTGTCTATGTGATTACTAAAATGAAGATTCATAAGTAATTTTTTATCCCATTTTCATGGAATTTTCAACAAAATAATGTGTAAAAGGAAAGTTTCACACTGACCGGTATATATTTAATGACTAAAATGAAGATTTATCAGTATTTTTTTTATCACATTTTTTCATTTTCATGGAATTTTTAGCAAAATAATGTGTAAAAGGAAAGTTTCGCACTGACCGGTATATATTTTATGATTAAAATGAAGATTCATCAGTAATTTTTTTATCACATTTTTTCATTTTCATGGAATTTTGAACAAAATAAAGTGTAAAAGCAAAGTTTTGCACTGACCGGTACATATTTGATGACTAAAATGAAGATTTATCAGTAATTTTTTATCAAATTTCTCATTTTCATGGAATTTTGAACAAAATAATGTGTAACAGGAAAGTTTTGCACTGACCGGTGTATATGTAATGACTAAAATGAAGATTCATCAATAATTTCATTTTCTTTGAATTGGAACAAAATTGTAAAGGGGAAGTTTTGCCCTGACCGGTATATGTTTAATGACTAAAATGAAAATTTATCAGTAATTTTTTTATCACATTTTTACATTTTCATGGAATTTTTAGTAAAATAATATGTAAAAGGAAAGTTTCGCACTGACCGGAGTCTATGTATTGACTAAAATGAAGATTCATATTAAGTAATTTTTCTATTCCAATTTTTCATATTTATGGAATTTTTAGACAAATAATGTGAAAGAGAAATTTTTGCACTGACCGGTATACATGCTTTGTTTTGGGTTGTTGGTTTAACCTGGATATGGGATGTTGTCTCCTTGACATTTACCCCATTTCCTCTATTTGACTAAAATGAAGATTCTTAAATCACATTTTTTCATGTTCTTGAATTGCTAAGAACTATCAGATACATGTACTGATAATGACTTTCGATCTTACTAGGAATAATAAATCAACGCTCGGTGAGATTCGTTTCGCCGGTAATTTTTCAATTTACCTGTATCAGTCATCCGTCACCGATCATCCGTGCATAATTAATTAGATTTCTTTCTATTCGTCATCCGTCATGATTCAAGAGTCAAGAGTCGCATCATTCATTAGTCATCAGTTAATTTTACTATCCGTCAGCCGTCAAAAGTCATGATTCAGCGATCATTCAGCGATCACTCACCAGTCAACGATCAGTCAAAATGGAATGTTGACTGATCCAGGGACTGTATATAGTAAACATATGTCATCTATCTTATAACTTCTCACTACTTTGTTCACCGCAGTCAGAGATGGCCTGAAAAATTACTGTAATACAGCTTATTCCACAAGCGGTGTGAATCAAATGTGGATTCTTAAAAATTCAAAAGATCTCCTTGAACAGCTATCCTCAACCAGTCTTACCCATTGCCATAGCATTCAATCTTTTGACTTTTGTACACTTTATACAACCCTGCCGCACAATAAACTGAAAACAGTAATTGCAGATTTAATACATCAATGTTTCTGCACAAAAAATGGAGAACGCAGATACACCTATTTAGTTAAAGGGAAAGACAAGGCATATTTTGTTAAGAAATACACTGATTCAAATAAGAAGTACACAGAGACTGACGAAATCAAAATGTTAGAATTTTTGATCGACAATATTTTCATCGAATTTGGAGGTCGTGTTTTCCATCAGACAATAAGGATTCCTATGGGAACAAACTGTGCGCCGCTTTTAGCTGAGCTTTTCCTTTACTCGTACGAGGCCAAGTTTTTACAGGGGCTTATTCAAAGAAAACAAAAACATTTAGCCCAGTCCTTTAAGTTCAGCTTCCGCTACATAGACGATGTACTTTCTCTTAATAATCCTAAATTTAAGGAGTATTTACATCAGATCTATCCAAATGAGCTTGAAATTAAAGAAACAACTGAAACACCTACTTCAGCTTCGTACCTAGATCTTTTATTGTATATTGACGAAGATGGACGTTTGAATTCTAAGCTATATGACAAGCGTTATGATTTTAACTTCCCCATTGTGAACTTTCCCTTTCTTAGCAGCAATATACCTACCTCTCCAGCCTATGGAGTGTACATTTCACCTTTGATTCGTTACTTTCGAGCATGTAGTTTGTACAGTGATTTTTTTAACAGAGCAAAACACTGTCCCAAAAGCTGCTTAGTCAGGGATCTGTTCAACCTTTGTTAATTTCATCCCTCAAGAAATTCTATGGCCGTCACCATGGCATCATTGAAAGAAATGACGTGTCAGTGTCCCAAATGAAAGTGGACATTTTCAGCTAGATTCACGTCTTCCCGGATTTGACTACCGACTTTGACATTTTCCCGGACTGAATCACTCAGTGTGACGGGTGCTGTTAACAGAGCAGGACATGCTTACCCTTCCGGAGCACCTGATGTCACTCTTAGTTTCCTTGGATTTCACACTGTGAGTGCCTTTGTTCTGAATGTTGTGATTTCTGTTTCTGTGCTTTGTGTCTGTCTGGCGTCGTTGTTTTTGTTTTCCGTGTTCTCGTTTTTGCCCTGTCTTTTGGACTTCGATTTTTGTGAGTTTCACTCCTTTGTACCTTCGGTATTCTACTGTCGTTGTTTGATGACGTTTGCTGTTTTTTTTAATTTACCATTGTGACGCCATGAAAAAAGGCGGCCATGCCTGATGAAG
>MJUU01011104.1:5097-26729 GCA_002080025.1 Modiolus philippinarum
GAATGTGAAACTATGTTGCAGATTTTCTAAGTTCACTGAACCATGCAATTGAGGTCAAGGCAACACGACAGGTATCAGACTGCCATGTACCCATATAGATCTCACTATAGACCAAATATGACAAGTCTAGGTATTATAGTTCCTGAGAAAAGGACTTGAATGTGAAACTATGTCGCAATGTTCATGTGCTTATTGAACCATGAAAACAAGGTCAAGGTCATCTAAAATATATGCTGCTGGAAAGGTCATCACTTGGTGGTGCTGTGGACCAAAGATGATGTTTGTATGTATTACCCTTGAAAAGTTATGAAGGTTTTAGAAAAAAGTTTATGCCGCCGCCGCCGTCGCCTTCGCCGTCGCCGTCGCCGTCGCCGGATTGCTATACCTATGTCTCGCCTTCAGCGACTTTCGTCGCAGGGGAGACAAAAATAGATTTTTGAGATTTCCCCCTTTTGGGACCCATTTATCTCATGAACGGTACATGCATTGTGAAATCTGTTGACATATCACTGATTGGAAATTTCCTAAGGAGAACACTGAAAAAAACCCCATCAAAATCTGATATATATAATAAAGATTCTACAGTCAAATATGTGAAAACATCAAATGTAACCCTTTTTGGCCCCTTTTTTTAAAAACGGGTGTGGCCCCAATGACCAAAACTATGCCAAGCCTTCCTTTTGTGCCAAGGAACATTGTGTTAAAATTTCATAAGGACTGATCAACTGGAACTTAAGTTATTGGCCAAAAAAAAAGTGTCTACAGACGACGACAACGACAACGAGGACAACGACAACGACGACGACAACACCATACCATTATACGACCACAAAAATTTTTGCAGTCGTATAAAAATACTTAAACTCGCCTAACAAACTTATAAAACCTTTAAATCCTCTAATTCATAAGGGTTATAATTACGGTATTGTCGTCAAGTCAATACGAATGGCCTTCTTTGGTATTGACATTGATTTTTTGATAGGGTCTTTGCAATTTAACTAAACACATTCTAAATTTCTAAAATCTGTATTGCATGGACACTGGTTATGTATTCTGGTATATACATGAAATCATTATGCTAAACTCCTCACAGGAAGGGATCTTGGTGGAAGCTGTATACTGAGGGTACATAACTTACTTTGTCAGTTGGTGATGGGTCTGGAGCTGGCATGTCACTTAACCATGTTAACTGTTAGTAGTCTCTTGTGATTTCATGTTTTTGTCCGTATATTTAGTTCTTTCAGTTTCATTTTTCACAATTGACTAAGTCCTGTTGCCAACTGAATTTTACTGTTGTTACGATTGTTTTTTGATTTATCACATTGGCTGTAGGGGGAAGGTTTGGATCCAATAAAACTAGCTTAACCCCGCCACAGCAGGTTTGCGCCTGACCTAAGTCAGGAATTTATTAAGCCTTTGTGTGTCTTGTCCTTTTTCTAGTTAGTTTACTTTATGTCTATAGGAGTCTAGGATGATGTTTATTTCGCTGGACTTGATTGCATTTTGTTCAGGGTCTGACTCTGACCTGCCGTTGGGTGTGGGGTTTTCTCACCGTTCATTGAAGATCTTATGGTGGCTTGGAGTTGTCATTACTCCCCTTTGGGTCGTTGTCTTTTTGACACATTCCCTGTTTCCCTTCTTTTTTTCTATTTTCTATTAAATTAGAGATTTTACCTGAAAAAGATTGTTTTCCTAGTGGTACAACATACTCTCAAACTCTCATGAAGAGGGACATTATAATCAGTTATCATTGATAACAAGTGTGGATCGTATTGCAAGGCAATACCAAGTCCCCTACCGGAAAGCAAGGCTTTGTTACACCAGCAAAAATAGTAAAAAAGTTTCTGAGTCAAAGGCCCACAACTCTGTCAAAAATCAGTGGACTGGAACCAAACTTAATGTTCTTCTGTAACTCATTGAGGTAGACTCACACATTTAATATTAAATCAATACCTGCAATGGTTTAGAAAAAAATGCAGAAAACTGATATTTTACTAAAATTTTCTAAGTCAAAGGCCCATAACTCTGTCAAAAATCAGTGGACCGGAACCAAACTTAGCCTTGTTCTGTAACTCATTGAGGTTGACTCACATACCAAATATTAGATCAATACCTGCATTGGTTTAGCAAAAAAATGCGGAAAACTGATGCAGGACTGACGGACAGACAGACAGACGGACAGATGGACGGACGGACGGACAGAGTACAAACCTAACATCCCCTTCGGCTATCGCCGGTAGGGGACTAATTAAGCAAAGGATTTTAGAAGCAGAAAGAAAGGTTAGAGTCTGTGAGGCTCTGTGGGGAATGCATCAAAGAGAGAACAACCCAAAGGGGAGTAATAACAACTCAAGCCACCAAAAGATCTTAAAATGAACGGTGAGGAAACCCCACACCCAACGGCAGGTCGGAGTTGGCCCTAAATAAAGAGTAATTAAGTTCAGCGAAATAAACATCATCCTAGACTCCTATAGACATAAAGTAAACTAACTAGAAAACAGACAAGACACAACAAGGCTTAATAAATTTCCTTTTCCAGGTATGGTCCCTTACTCGTCCTCCTTGGTTATGTCAACACATTTCCCTCCCTTGATTACATGTATATCAATTAAATTTTTACCTATATATCAACTCCTTCAATTGTTACATGTATGTCAATTTAATGCAACATTTGTCGTTTATCTCCATGTACAAAGTTAGTTATATATGGTCAAAGTGGAGGTAATCTTACTTAGCATATTGATAGTCTCTCTTGATACTGAATTTAAAAACAAGGGATCTGTGAGCCCATGCTAACTAGTAATACCCCAACTCTCATCTTCCAGCCTCTATTAACCTTACAAAGTCAACAAAATGTAGTAACCCAAAAGTCTTATAATGTGTCCCACAATATGTCATGACTACACAAAGCTTCTGACAAAATTTCAAGGTTGTATCATTCACCATTGCAAAGAAAAGCTTTACAAAAGTTGTGACGGACAGAACCCTGCTTTCGTGATATTCCAGTTTTCATGAATAATGTTGAATATTCCCGAATATTCATGAATATTCTTCTTCTATTCAAGTAAGATATTCCAGACTAAAAATATTCATGTTTATAAACCATGAATAATCTTGAATTTCCTTGAACTGAAAAAAATCACATTTTAAACGATGGATGGAAGGTCAAAAAATTACCAAGTCGGTAAATAGAAAGTAGCAGACCAACAGGTCTGAAAATGCATCCCACAACAGACAAATTTCCTATTTACGGGATGACTGCTAATTTAGCATTCTTTTCAAAGGGACATTACTTGCTTACAGCCCACAACCTGGTTTTCGGTTGAAATAGGTAAAGGAAGGTCAGTAAACATTTTCTCTAGAGACTGATAAGATTTTCACTTCAGTAAGTACCCAAATGACTTGAAATAAATTATCTAAATACAATCAAGATATCACCCTTACCCCAATGACAGATATCTTCGTATTCAAACTTAACTGCTGTCCCTTGTTACAATGTTACCGTAAACCTGACTGTGAACGTGTGTAATGAGGCTCCAATAAAATCAGTTGCTATGACAACAGTTTTCTTACCTCATCTATTTCTGTATCACTTTCCATACTTTTACTCCTTGGTTTACGACTCGGTGACTTGGATCGACTGTCCTGGTTACTGTCTGACGATTTGTTACTATAAAAACAGATTTTAATTAATATTTACAGTTGAGCACAGTTTCATGTAAATCATTATAAATACTCTTTTGTAAACCAGACTTGACAAATAATTTTTTACTAATCACCTACTAAAGCAGAATTGAATGTTTATAAATGTCAGTTTTTGAGCAAGTTGGTTACAATTTGCTCAGTTCAAGCCACGATATAGCTGAAATACTGCTTAAGTTGGTATGAAACAACAATCAATCATTCAAATCATGATCTCCTCCAAAATTACTTTTAATCTTGTAATAAAATTTGAATTTGAATGAAAACCAATGGATTGTATTCAGTCAGTTTTAACCATACAATAATTTTTTTATATTCTGCTGAAGTGAAATATTCAGGTAAATCCTGCGATCTGATTGGTTACCATGGGATTCCTAAGGTAGCAAAATCACAATTTTTAAACAACTGTAGCATCTCTAGCAGAATATAATAGTTATTTGGACTTCATGGGGAATAAGGGTTCATAAAATTCTCTGTGTAGCAAACAGTTCAGGGGATATAAAACACAGACTNGTTCTACGACTCCTGCAATTCTTTCCACCTTTTTTCGGTGGGCTTTTCATCGATTTATACATTCAATAATGACATTGGGATGAAGAACTGAAACTAATCTGACGAAAGATCGTCAAAATACGGTTTTTCCGTTATGCAGACGTTCGATGTATGTTTAAAGACCGTTGTAAATGCGTTTGGAATACGCCAAGTACGCTAGTGGACGCTGAAACGTTGTCGTACACTGTTATATTACATATGGTATATGTTACTATTAATCTCGTTGGCTAATACGTTCACGTGATTTTAAGGATATTCAGTATATTTCAGCGTTGTTTCTAATTTTAGGTTTATTGACGCCATGTTTCTATTTTTAAGTATATTGACACTATGTTTCTGTTCTTAGTGTTATTGACGCTACATGTCTGGCTGGCTTTTCGGACTATAGTTTTTCACTTAGAAAGGTCTTATAAAAGATAATTCAATAAATATTGGAAAACTCTTAACACATTAAAAGGGGGTTCCACCGGAGAAATAAAAGGGGATATTAATATGTTTTTACAGAACAACCTCTGAAATCAATGAAAATATAACAGTTGTCACATGTTTTTTATTTCACACTTCACGTAAACACGCTAATAGAAAGGCTTACTTGTTTTTTTTATTCGCAAATATAGGAGAAATGTAGGCATAATTTTCATCCTATGAGTACTCATGTAACCCTTTCTAGATGATGGCAGATCCACATCCGCCTTCAAATAAAGGTTCTATTTCTAATAAAATTCCGATGTATTGACAAGATTTCCTCCACGAAAATTCTATGAGATACCATAAAACTACATATGTAATATAAAAATGATGGACTTTTTACTCTGTCAATATGTTAAATATGGACCTGTTAGGAATATATTGACCTCGGACTTCGTTCTCGGTCAATATAAAACTAACAGGTCCATATATAACATATTGACTTCGTAAAAGTCCATAATTGATAAATACATTTTGTTAGGGCTGCAGATAAGTTATGGATAAGTTTTCTGTGCGTTGTATGTAAGTATGACGTTATGAAAGTGTTCAACAAAAGAATTTCTGCAATGTCATCATGTACCAACGTTTTAACAAAAATTCTCGAACGTTGGCACACTTTGGCTAGAACACTGTAGAGTGATGGTGTCTTTAAGATCAAGTAAAATTGTAAGTCCTTTTTTTGAAAACTGAAATCAGACATACTCCTGTACCACTTTCCTGATAAAATGATTCTGAGCGAATGCTGATATAACAAATATATGTATTTAATGGGCTCTTTAAAATAAGGTCTCAACAGATGATAATTCTTAGTTTCAGGGGACACGATGTTACATATGGTAAACTATGTGTCGATATGATAGCCGTGTTATATAGGAGCAACATAAGCAATATCTGTAAAACCTTAACTTGAGTATAGCTTGGTTTCATTTGCTTCAATAGTGTCAAAATATTTTATATTGATTGCAATGTTAAACTTTGTTCCCCGCTTGTGGTATTAAACGTTGTCGGATTGCAAGAGAAAACGTATTTATCTTTCCTAAAGACCCTCCATACTCAGAGATATGGTCAAAACATGTTTTCCTATAAGGTTCTTTGTAAAATTATGTTCCGGGCTGAAGATGATTCTTTGATTATAATGGATGAGTAATGGAAGAGGACAGCCTATGTGTAATGATATCACATGGAAAACACGCGCGAAGTATTGTTACCCGTAATGTTTGTACCAATGTCTTCTTAATTTTTTTATGGGTAAACGCAGTTCTTATCAATATAACTTGTGTTTCTTTCAACCTCAGTGTGCTGTTGCAGGGTTTCTGAGCTTTTACAATCATTTGGCGTCCGTCGTCTATCCTTCCAAACGTCATTAACTTTTCATTTTAAAACTTTTAATCTCCTCTGAAACTCTAGAGCAATTGAAAAAAAATCGGTTACAACAGTTCCCGGGTGTTATTCCGGCAAGTCCGTACCCAGATTAAGACGGTCGACAGCGGAAACAAAATAACTAAAATCGGTGACAATATTCCTTGTGTTGTTCCTTTTTTTTGTCTGGCAAGTCCGATTGCATTCGCACCAAACGTTATGTACACCAGCAGGGATATATTTTCCATTGTACCTATGCCAAAACTAATTCAAAGATCTTCTCCCCTGAAACTGATCTTCCAACTAGAAAATAACTTCTTGAAAGTTATCCTTTGGTGCTTTCAACCATTTTAAATTGTGTCTAGTACATTTTAGCGTCACCAAAGATGGCAGATGGCTACAAGTTTTACATAGTTAAAGATTGCAGCCTTTGTGAAAACATTCAAGAAACCACAAGACTTTTTGGGAATTTAGCTTGGTTTCCTTTAACATATGTTTATTCTTATCCGCATACCCTTTAACATATGTTCATTCTTATCCGCATTAAACAAAGATGGCCACAAGCAGGGAATATTTCAAAAAATTTTACCCTATTAAGAAATGTGTTTATTGCTTATCCAGGATGGCAAAGAATCCTATGGCCTATGCAATATTTGAAACGTATGATCCAGGTGAGCCCTTGTTTCAAACATATTATGTTTTGATTTATCCTAAACATACAAAATTGATAATTATGCTCGTTAATTTTCTACTTCGCCTATAGAGCGTTTCTAGCTGTGTCATACAACATAAAAATTATAGAAATAGTGTGTTTCTGGCTTTTGGTCTCCTTGCTTCAGTCACATGAATTCATATAATACTACGTCTTTATATAAAATGTACAAAAATTACAAGCTAGTCGACCTTCTCTACAGCGTTTTCTGTAAAAAAAAAGAAAAAAAAATACAATATTTAAGAATTAAAAAAACTGCATGTTGACTATATCCGAACTTTTATTAAGTGTTGACTGTATCATTTCTTGATATTCTATAAATACTCCTAAGTTTTTGTAGTTTTGAGAAAGAAAGCATTTGGGTGCTCTCGACAATTTAATCATTTGGCATTAGCCCATACTGATTGTATGTAGAAAAAAGTCGAAATTCGTAAAAAAGAACTAATATATGTTGACTGTATCCTACTTTCATTTGTACATTTGTTGAAGTGTTTGGCATAATTACAAATTATCCAGAGAGTAAAAAGATGTTTTCTTACACTTCTAAACCGTCCGTCTTCCGTAGACTTGTAAGAATTTAAAACAATTCCCTTAAAAGAGAGTAACGTACAAAAACTTAGGCTGAAGCGGTCATATTTTCACTGTCAAATCCGATGTTAGTCACGTGATTACCACCCCTGTTATTGCCATGGTGTCCATCGACCTGTACGAACCGATTTCATTCTCAACTAGTTACAAGCTTGTTGTATCCGAATACCGTAGTGATGAGGCCATTTCGTTGCTCTGATGGGCGGGTATGATGCCTATAGTGTCCGGTTTTAACATATGTTGCGAAACATCAAGTTACCAGCTGATGCTGTCGTAATGCATTGATAAACTTGAATGGATCGATCCTGCCTTGTCCGTCGATGAATGTCATCTTTATTTATAATTCTAGGAACTTGAGGCAGGCCTTTTTTCAATATGTCCACGTCGGAAAGTCAAAAACTTAACAGTTCTGACCGTAAGTTGAACTTAGAAATCAATTGCCTGTTGTTCAATTAAAAGAAGGCACTTCTCTCCCCAGCTTTATTTTTTCTGGTTGATAAAACTTAAATCTGAGTATGACGGATTGATTTTCATTAGAGTTGAACAGGCGAAGAAAGTATCCCTTCTTGACCTTATTTAAGTAAAACAACGCCATCGGTAAAAAGTTCATTGAGTCAATCAATCTGATGTTGCGGTCAGGTACGGTGACGGCAAAATTCTTCGTTTCAATGGATCCGGAAACTACAAGTTTGTTGTCCCATGATCGTCACAAGTGGTATGTTGGCCATTATTGTTTTTCATACACTTCAAACAGACTTTGTGCATCACAGACAGATTCGGTTGGTGTTCGTAGGAACCGCATTTGAAATGTTTACAGTTCTTACACGTTCCTCTTTCGTCTGGTGCTCGTATCCTTGATTGCACTGGACAAGATCTCTCAAGATTTGCACAGACGATCTACCAAGGGCGGACATTCCACGTGTAACAGTCATTACAAGTGCAAAGATTGTGGAAAGATCGTCAACAGAAGAATGTTAGATCAAATATGCGGACATATTTATTGTAAAACTTGCAACGATTTCTATCAAGAAGGGATAGTGTGTTATGCTACCTGCCAATACACAAAAGACACAGTAGAAACAGATCTGCCTTTTTTATTTCGAGTGAAGCAAAGACAAAGAGTGTGGGAAAAATGGACTTGTATTTACCGGACTCTGTACTAGTAGTAAGCGTCGACTTCTGCCGATACATATTCTCTGAAAAATTTTACTGAGCTGCCGTCCTCTACAATAATTTTAAAGTATATGACAGTTATTAAGTCTTAAACTTTTGTATGTTGAAGGAATATTGCCGGATATGATTCCGAACGGAACGAAGAAAATGGCCGTCACCGTATATGACCGCAACATCAGAATGTTTGGTTAAATGAACTTTGTTCCGATGGCATTATCCAAACTACCAAAAATGTTTGGCTTGAATGAGCTCAAGAAGGGATACTTTCCTCACCTGTTCAACTCTAAGGAAAATCAATCTGTCATACTCAGTCTTCGATCACTCCTGAGGATATATTTAAGATGACCAAGAAACAATGTTATAAATGCGATGCATAGTGATACCTGTATCCAGTGTGTGATCTCGTGTCAAAATAGACACAACTTCGTTTACTTAATCAAACACTAACAACATATTGCTTATGTCAAACATTAGATTTTTATTCGGAAACTTCTAAAATAATAGGTATACAAAGTATAAAAAACAGGCATTGCGTCCGATTTTGAGACCACGCCAAGTCTAAAAAATAACCAATGTATGAAATGTGCATTTTAAATAAAATCTTTGATTAAAATAAACCAGTAGATAAAATTCAAGACAGCAAAGCAATGAAGCAATCAAACGTCTACATTTCTAAATCAATTACACCAAGTATTTTTTAACACAAAAATATATGAAGAACGGACAAGACAATCAATATCTAAAAGTAACATTTTATGACAGTAGAAGCAACCTTTTGAAGGTTATTATGACACATTTTATATATAAACTCGCATTGTGCACTATTAAAGGGGGTAGACCTGGAGTATTGGGGAATACTCTGTTTTTCACTTTCATATTACTCACATAAATGCTGTGGGTATGAAATTGTTATTTTTTTTTTCACGCAACAAACACATATTCATTTTGTCGTGAAAACAACTACCCTGGACCACAAGACAGAAAACGGACGGTAAAAAATGTTGAAAATTCCTCAAGGTTAACATGAACTTGTGTAGTTGAAATAATGAAAATATTAAAAGAAAATTAACGAGCGGAAATTTTAGGCCTACCCCAGGTCTGCCCCCTTAAGTTCAATCATGACAGAAATGAAGAATATCTTCAATTTTGTAAGTAAATCTAATACAAATACACTGCTGTAACATATATATTTTGTAAGTAAATCTAATACAAATACACTGCTGTAACATATATATTTTGTAAGTAAATCTAATACAAATACACTTCTGTAACATATATATTTTTTAAGTAAATCTAATACAAATACACTGCTGTAACATATATATTTTGAGACAACCACTTTAGAATAAGTAAAAAAAATTGGCACTGCAAGGAAATTATCAACATGAATACATTTACCAAACCTTATAGCGTTTCTCTCAGATTTAATGGTTTCTTTTTATTTTAAATTGAGACACGGATATTTTTTTCTTCAGACTTTTGACAAAAAAATCTTTTTTAGAAGAAAAAATGGCTACTTGAGCTAGCCGACAGTTTAGCGGCGAGCACCCCTTGACCCATCTTTCAAAATTACGTATTGTCTTTTTCTCTCGTTTCAAAATTGTGGCCATGGAGTTAGTAGTCTACCTGTATTGGGTTTTATTCGTATGTTTTTATACTATAGGAAAACGGGGCGGATAAAGGGGAGGTTTCGGTACCCATAAACCGGTTTAACCCTACCGATAGCTTCTGCTAGTGCCAGTACCAAGTCCGGCTGTCCCGACATCCTATCGTTGTCTAGGTTTGTCTTTTGTCTTCTACGTGTTTTTCTTGTTTAGTTCCCTTGTGAATTGTTGCATGTAATTATAATTTTCAGCCATTGTAGGTGTTTCCTGTTAACCATTATTTTACATTACCTAATTTGAATAATACTCCTTCTTTTGTTCTTGAATGTCTTATCACTGTCACTATTTAAGTCTCTTGTTTTACATCAAAACTAAGTGTTCTACAATTTCAATGTATATATTTCTTTGCAGTTGAATATTTTTAAATTATTCAGATAGCTATGGCTACAATGCATATTTACGAATATCCAAATATATGTAATCAAACATGATATTTATTAATATGCACGCCTGTAAATTACATTCAAATCATCTGAAAATATAACCAAGACAAAAAGAAACATCTTTACAAAATATATGCTTTTTCTTGTTATTAAAAACAAAATATAAAATTTTGCTTTCTGTAATTGTTCTCTTTCTCTTGTTTGTTTGTGCTTTTTTATTATTGTTTTCTTATTTTGTTTTATTTATTCCCTTTTTTGTGTATCTATAAGTTTCATGACACCCAAATGTATTTGGTCTTTTTTAAGCTTTGATAGGGTATCTAACCTCGTAATTCCTTAATAACGACAACTCAATATGTTTTCATTTTATCAATAATGGTAAAATCTGTTGAAAAGAATATTCAGTTATTCTAATGACAATAAAAGATAAAAGTACAATGATATGTACCACTGAACATATGAGTCTCAAATACAACTTTTTAATAGCATTATTAAACAATAGTTTTAATAGATATATAAAAAATGGCACACTCAAAACAGGCGTTGCATTCGTTTTTGAGATCACATAGAGGCTGAAAAAACCATCATATGGAATGTGCTTTATAAGCTAAACCTCTAATAAAATCTAAATTAAATTAAAGACAAAAAAAGAACAAGTTCTCTTGACATAATTAGCAACAATTAAATGAACGACAAGACAATGTATATCAAAGTGATATTTTTATATATGAAGAAACGTGCGATAACAAACATTTGAAGGTTATTATGACCCACATTATGTGCTATACAAGTTCAATTATGAGAGAAATGAAGTAAAATTACAATTACAATTTTATAATTACATGTATAAATATGATTTCAATATGAAACTTTCACGTTTGTTTATTTTGTTTATTATGTTGAGAAGTTATAGGTTTTTCGTCTATTATAATCACTCCTTAAAAATCGCCTGAAGAGACAAAGATATTTTTATTTTGTTGTTATATTAAGTAGTTGTCATGTTTTATTTTTCTTATTTGTTGCCCAAACTTCTGTTATGTTCCGTCATACAAAGTACCAATAAACTAATTTTGAATAAAATAAACCAGTAGATAAAATTCAAGACAGCAAAGCAATGAAGCAATCAAACGTCTACATTTCTATATCAATTACACCAAGTATTTTTTAACACAAAAAAAATATGAAGAACGGACAAGACAATCAATACCTAAAAGTAACATTTTATGACAGTAGAAGCAACCTTTTGAAGGTTATTATCACACATTTTATATATAAATTCGCATGGTACGCTATTTACGGGGGTAGACCTGGAGTATTGGGGAATACTCTGTTTTTCACTTTCCTATTACTGACATAAATAAAAAGAATCATTGCTGTGGGTATGAAATTGTTTATAATATTTTTTTTTTTCAAACAACAAATACATATTCACTGGAGTTCACACTGTGAGTGCCTTTGTTCTGAATGTTGTGGTTTCTGGTTATGTGCTTTGTGTCTGTCTGGCGTAATTGTTTT
Source organism: Modiolus philippinarum (assembly GCA_002080025.1). NCBI lineage: Eukaryota > Metazoa > Mollusca > Bivalvia > Mytilida > Modiolidae > Modiolus > Modiolus philippinarum. Next base: position 17,214 of record MJUU01011104.1, read on the forward strand.
TGTGTCTAACGTCATTGTTTTCTGTGTTCTCGTTTTTGCCCTGTCTTTGGACTTCGATTTTTGTGAATATCACCCCTTTGTTCCTTCGGTATTCTACTGCCGTTGTTTCATTTAGTCGTGAAAACAACTACCGTGGACCACAAGACAGAAAACGGGACGGTAAAAAATTTTGAAAATTCTTCAAAGTTAACATGAACTTGTGTAGTTGAAATAATGAAAATATTAAAAGAAATTGACGAGCGGAAATTTTAGGCCTACTCCAGGTCTGCTCCCTTAAGTTCAATCATGAGAGAAATTAAGAATATCTACAATTTTGTAAGTAAATCTAATACAAATACACTGCTGTATCATATATATTTTGAAGCAACCACTTTGAAATAAGTCAAAAAATTGGAAATACAAGGAAATTATCAACATGAATACATTTACCAAACCTTATAGCGTTTCTCTCAGATTTAATGGTTTCTTTTTATTTCAAATTGAGACACTGATATTTTTTCCTTCAGACTTTTGACCAAAAAAAGAAAATCTTTTTAGAAGAAAAAATGGATTTACCTAATTTTGAATAATAATCCTTCCTTTGCTGCTTAATGCCTTATCACTGTCACTATTTAAGTTTCTTGTTTGACATCAAAACAAAGTGGTTACAATTTTAATATATATTTTTCTTTGCAGTTGAATATTTTTTAAATTATTCAGATAGCTATGGCTACTATGCCTATTTACGAATATCCAAATATATGTAATCAAACATGATATTTATTAATATGCACGCCTGTAAATTACATTCAAATCATCTGAAAATATAACCAAGACAAAAAGAAACATCTTTACAAAATATATGCTTTCTCTTGTAATTAAAAAACAAAATGTCATTTTTGCTTTCTGTAATTGTTCTCTTTCTCTTGTTTGTTTGTGCTTTTTTATTATTGTTTTCTTATTTTATTTTATTTATTCCTTTTTTTTTTGCCATCAATAAGTTTCATGACACCAAAACTTGTATATGGTCCATTTTAAGCTTTGATAGGGTATCTAACCTCGTTAATTCCTTAATAACGACAACACAATATGTTTTCATTTATCAATAATGTTAAAATCTGTTGAGAAGAATATTCAGTTATTCTAATGACAATAAAAGATAATAGTACAATGATATGTACCACTGAACATATGAGTCTCAAATACAACTTTTTTATAGCATTNTCGTTTTGAGATCACATAAAGGCTGAAAAAACCATCATATGGAATGTGCTTTATAAGCTAAACCTCTAATAAAATCTAAATTAAATTAAAGACAAAAAAAGAACAAGTTCTCTTGACATAATTAGCAACAATTATATGAACGACAAGACAATGTATATCAAAGTGATATTTTTATATATGAAGAAACGTGCGATAACAAACATTTGAAGGTTATTATGACCCCTCGTATGATCACCCACATTATGTGCTATATAAGTTCAATTATGAGAGAAATGAATTAAATTTACAATTTTTGAATTACATGTATAAATATGATTTCAATATGAAACTTTCACGTTTGTTTACTTTGTTTATTATGTTGTGAAGTTAGGGACCGACCATTTAACCTGAAGGGGGGGTATGGTTTTTTTCTGGGCAGAAAATTTATTTTTTTTTTTCACGTGTATCAACAAAATATTTTTTTCCCAAAATTAACATTATTTTTTGGGTCAGAAAGCCTCCTTCAGAAAATTTTTTTTCATGATTTTGCAGCTAAAATATTTTTTTTTCGCAAAAAATCAGGTCCAAAATATTTTTTAGAAAAAAAACCATAGGCCCTCCCCCCTTTCAAGTTAAATGGTCGGTCCCTTATAGATTTTTCGTCTATTATAATCACTCCTTAAAATCGCCTGAAGAGGCAAAGATATTTCTATTTTGTTGTTATATAACGTAGTTGTCTTGTTTTATTTTTCCCATTTGTTGCCGAAACTTCTGTTCTGTTCCGTCATACAAAATACCAATAAATTAATTTTGAAAAGGATCAATAGTATTACAGATAATAAGGTAAACGTAATTTGAAATTTACATGTAAAAGTTTTTTCATATAAAAGATAAAACATCCATGTATAAAAAAAAGAATAAGTTTAAGCAAGCAAACACTCATATTTTGTCCATGCCTTTCTGCTCTCACAAAGCGTCTGCAAAAAATAAAAAGATGTGTATCGAGTTCAGACAAACACAAATTAACGAATAAAAAAAATCATTCGAACAAGTATTGTGTTTGTTTTTGCCTAATTGCAGAGATTTTGTCATTCAACTTAGCTGGTCTTATTGCTAAGTATACAATTTATTATTGATTATAATGTAAATGACTGGGTTTTCTTTGCTTATAATTTTTTGTTTTAATTCGCTTATTCATAGAAACTGAAGGGAAAAGGGAATGGCATAATTTGCAGATCCTATATCATAGTTGAAACCTTCCTGTCAGAAATCCATTGTAATTCATATTTATGATGAGCGGAGATACAGCTATGGTATAATATGAAATGATTATCATAGTTCAACAATCAACTAAACAATACAAGCTTGAACCAATGAAAGCTACAGAATGCCGTTGTCTTTGGAATATATAATTCTAAGTAATGATAAACTGATTCATAAGGCCCGGCTCATAAGGATCCATGATATGTATTATTTAAACAACTGTTATATCATTGGCAATTTGAATGTTAATTACACCTTATGTAAGAAAGCTGCATTCTGATTGGTTAATGGCCGTTGTATTTTTTGGCAAATACCACCCACCGTGGTATTTGTCCCGGAGTCATCAGTGCGCTTGAATGATAGAGACATTCGGTGTAATTAAACAGATATATTATGAACGTCGGGGTATTTGCCAAAAAATACAAGTCTTGGGTCTAAATTTCCCTCGCCTTTCAGGCTCGGGAAATTTACCGCCCCGCGACTTGTATTTTTGGCAAATACCCCTCCTGATATATCTTTTCAAAAGAAACATGTGAATCGTTGTCATTTCTGTCATAAGTCATTTCTTAAAAAAAAAACCCTCACATGTGCTCGTTTGTTAAATTATATTTACACTTAAAAACCGTGGTATACCATTGCGTTTAAGAGTTAACATATTTTAAGCCGTGGTATATAAATGACATGTTTAGATAATATATATTTCCTGTCGTGAACAGTACTCCTGCCCATGTAAATCGAGAGAAAATAGTCATCGTCGGTCTCGAGAAAAGCTTGTTTATTTTTAAATATAAATTCAATTTCTGCATATGCACATTTCGACAACGTATGTCTCTTCAGTGCAGTGCAGATCAAATCAAAACATTTGGAATCCATATACCAAAATATGTATAAAATCTGATAGAGAACAAAAAAACAATATGATTTATACAGGAATTTAGCCAAAATTATCTATGGCCGTGACAGATCTATGCAAGAGGGAGATACTCCTTAGTTTTAAACAAAATATTCTTAAATTAAGATATTGCAAGTTTCAAAATGAAATCGGGTTTCGGGCCAGTATTCAAATACTGGCTACTGGGTTGGTGAATACCCTCGGGGACTAACAGTCCACCAACAGAGGCATCGGCATAGTGGTAACAAATAACAAAAATACCGAACTTAACTGTAAATTCAATTTCTGCATATGCGCATTTCGACATCTTATGTCTCTCCAGTTCAGATCAATTCAAAATATTTGGAAATCCATATACCGAAATATGTATAAAATCTGATAGAGACCAAATAACCAATAGGATCTAAATAGGAAAGCCAATGATTTATACAGGAAGCCAAATTATCTAAGGACAGAGATATGCAAGAGTAAGATACTCCTTAGTTTTAAACAATATATTCTTAAATTAAGATATTGCAAGTTTCAAAATGCAATCAGTTTTCGGGCCAGCACCGAAGTACTGGCTACTGGGTTGGTGAATACCCACGGGGACTAATAGTCCACCAGCAGATGCATCGGCCCGGTGGTAATAAATAACAAAATACCAAAGTTTAATTTCTGCATTTGCACATTTCGACAACTTGTGATGAACATTTTAAGCATAATTATTTTGTTTATCATTAATCATCTTACTTTTTTTTTAATTTGATTTGCGAAAGCTTATATTGTACCGCATTCAGAAGTTCTGTCTAGTATTACTCAGTTGATCGTTGGTGTTGTTCAGGCGGAATAGACATGCATTTATACAAATTCTACCAAAGTCGTAGCTCCATTCATTATAGATAACGAAATACCGAAGTAACTGTTAATTTATTTTCTGCATATGCGCATTTCGACAACTTATGTCTAATCAGTTCAGATCAAACCAAAACATTTGGAAGTCCATAGTATAAATGCAAAAGATTTCTGACACGAAGATGTGAATTGTATAATACTTATAACATTTATGACTGAATCTTCTATGATTTTTTCCGAAACAATTAGATTATTTCTGGTAAATGGACAAAAGAATGGTATCATATACAGATCTTTATATTATACCATGATAGTTCAAGCCTTCGTGTGAAAAATCAATTAAAAAAGCATACCTTAAATGAGTGGAACTACATCCATGGTATAATATGAAGGAATTACATATTATGCCATGATAGCTCAAGCTCAGCCCAAAGAAATTCATCAATCAAATGACTAACACGACGAGTGAAAACTTATGAATGCAATGTTCCTTGGAAAATATATTTCCAAGTAATGAGACACTGACAACAGGGCGAAGTTCATTATAATCCGCGATCTTTGTCTCATTGGCTATTTGAAAGCAAAGAAACATGTCAATCATTGTCATTTCTGTTAGAAGTCATTCATAAATTCAATGGCTTATACTCATTTAATATATTTAAACAAAACCTAAACACAACAATATTTCGGTTAACAAATAGACTTTTACGTAAGAATTTTGTAGGAATAAATAATTATTGGATCTGTATTTGCCAGTAAAAATTTTGGCTTTGGAATTTAAATATTTAAAAAAAAGTACTTGGCAAATCTGAAAAGTGATAGTATTTCCTATCTGAAAAGTGTAAAATAACAAAATACCGAAGTAACTATAAATTTAGTTTCTGCATATGGCCATTTCGACAACTTATGTCTCATCAGTACAGATAAAATCCAAACATTTGGAAGACCATAAACTCAGATGTTTTAAACCTGATTAAGATGTAAAATGTAAAAATAAAATGGATAACAGGAAACACATACAATGGCTGAAAATTATAATTACAATCTGCCAGGGAACTACACAGGAAAAACACGTATAAGACACAACGATAGGAAAGTCTCCCATTCATACTTTTTACAAGAAATGAAAAATGTTTTGTTATCAATAACATTACATACGGCGCCAATGCGATATTCCTTTGGCATATAGAGTTTTACAATAAGGCCCGTTGGGTGTGGGGTTTCCTCGCCGTTCATTGAAGATCTTATGGTGGCTTTCAGTTGTTATTATCCCCTTTGGGTCGTTGTCTCTTTGACACATTCCCCGTTTCCCTTCTTTTTCTATTCTATTTTAAAAAGATATTCTAAATTACGTTATTTTCAAATAAAATATCAGTATAATCACTCTTAATAATTTTTATTCTTTATCACCATATAATAACATTCATTCTACTTCGTATGGAAATCCCCGTTTTTGATTGGTTACGAGTACTTCCGATCATCATTTCCGTTATTGAGTTCTGCATATCATCAAGTCAATTGTAAGAAAAAGAGTCCTTATAAAATAATGAAATGTGGACACTATAAACAGGTGGTCTGAATGACATTTAGAACCTACAAAAAGTGTAATGACAAAATTTTGAAAGTGTTACCAGGAGTAATCTAGGAAAATTAAATGTTCAAATGTGGTTCAAGTTGATTTTATAGTTAGCTCACTATTTCCTCAATTATTTCAAAAATTTACACTCCCAAATCATTACATGCCGAGCCAAATATCAGAAGAAAATTATTTTTCACAATAAATGTATGAAATGTCAAGGAAACTTCGAGTTTAATTTTGCCAAAGTTTAACATTGAAAACACATTGCTTAGGTTTTCAATTCCTAGAAGAGTAAATGTCTTGAAGGATTACATGATCTATCCAAGAACAATTTTGCCAATCCCGTTAAATTTCACCATAGAACATATAATTCAATTTTGGTGTTTTACTATTAAAAAACAAATGTCAAATTGAGAGGTTGGTGTACGGGCCCTATGTTTCACCCTCACGGGCGTTACGCTTATAACGGCATACTCCCACCTCTATATTTAATGTTCAAGGGGACATTTTATGATATATATTTATGTTTCAATGAGAACAGCCAATCTTAAATTATGAATTTCTTTTGAAGAGTATCTTGTTTTTTTTTCTTTAAGTGTTTGGGTATGTTAATAAGGTTAAGTACAACATTATAAAGGGGGGTCTTAATTGTTGATATATATCTATGTTTCAAATCCGTCTTTTCTGCCTGATCTCTGGACTTTGAATTTATGTAATTTTGCGCTTTGTTCCGTCGGTATTCTAACGCCGTTGTTCTGACAATCTGTCTTTTATTCATGCAGTTTTGTCCTTTGCAGAACATTTTTTGTCTTTTTCATTTCAATTTTGATTCTTTTGTTCTTTTGTTCTCATTATTTAAAATTTCACATCTTTATCGCTTTTGCATTTCTGTCTTTTCAAGTTTTTATTTGTATTTTTTGCCCGTTTGGTCGCTCATAGTTTAGGCAGATTATAGAAGATACCATTAAGCTACAATGACAAAGTCCAAAACATTTTTAAAATATGGAAAAAAGACATTACCGGAAAAAAAATCTAAAATATTTAATTAATCTCCTGCATAAGTTTCATTTAATTCCAATCAGCTTTCGGGTACAAAAAGACGGATTTACATTAAGAACACTATATGCGCTAGTGTTTATCTAAACCGATTTACTGAAACCAGTTCACTGCCCCGCTTTATCTGTATCCGTCGATTCAATATAAATTAAGATTTCTATAATGTCAATATATGCTGACTGGAGGCATTACTTAACACAACTTACCTATCATTTAAATGCCAGCAGACCCGATTCATTTCACTTCGGCACTAACTTCAATACATGCTGCTTTCTTGCCACCTGAATACACCGCTGCAGTAATGTTGTAGTTTCCGGGTTCAATATAGTCAACATCAATTTCAAATACAGATTCAGGAAGATCGTAAGTGCCCTGTAATGATTAACATCTGTAAAGCAAACTGCAATGCAGGAATAACTTTGATTGTTAACTATTTGGAAGCTTTTGATATTTGATGACTTTTTCAACTTGTATATGTCTTTTTTTTTAATTTGTATTTTCTGCTTTGTTGGATTGTAGGGCAGTTTCCATAAATTGCTTGGTCTTTCCATGTATTTGTAGAGACTATGTCTCTTGTGCATTTACTCTATATCCTTTCATTGCTAATTGATAAAATCTATGAAAACGACTTCAAGCTCTGCATATGTATTACCTCTAGATTGTTTGGGCTAATATAGGACGTAATGCACATTTTAATTTTCTACTTTATCTACTTCAATGATGACCTTAAAAATGACCTGAGTTCTTATATTGTGTTAAAATGGGGGAATATATTGTTCAAAAACTCATTTTGATTTCCACGATGCACGATGCAACATTCTGATCTCCATCCCCTTAAATTTTCTTGCAAAAGCAAGCAAAGTGATTAAAAAAACATCACACTACCTTAAACACTCCGTTTTGACCCTACCTACAAAATGCAGTTTAAGACATTTCCTTACTTTCGACCCCAACCTCAAATTGTACCTATAGTAATGTCGCTGCTATTATTAAACTATACAGGTATATGGTAATTTCATACAGAACATATGCACTTTTGTTACAAACCTTTTGAAATGGACATTTACACGGGATCCCAGCATCTACTAGTGGTTCTGGACATGTAACACCTTGCAGCAAAGCACACACATCATCAAACGTGCACGCATTACCAACACAAAAATATGGCATACCGTCCTTCTTTATGGTAACAACTCCCTAAACACAAATTATAATAAATATTATAAATATAATGTTGACAATTAATAATGTCTTTTTTTTATTCTTTTCCCTTGTTGGTTTTTTTTTACTTCTTTGTTTTATTTTCTTTATTTTTATTTTATTATTTTTTTCATGTTTTAGTTTTTTTTTAATCACCAATGTTTTTGTTTGCGTGTTTTGTTTTTTGTTTCCGTTTTCTAGTTTTGTTTTACCTTTGAATACAAATGTAATAGAAACGTAAAACACTTGCGAATCCGAATTTTGTTTAACCTATCAAAACCGGAAATAACACGTATAAGGAGATAAGGAATGGTGCTCTTTTACTGTTCCATTCTTGAAGGATAACAAATAATAAAATGCCGAAGTTACTGTGAATATAATTTCTGCATATGCGCATTTCGACAACTTATGTCTCAAAATCAAAACATTTGGAAATCCATAAACCTAAACATGAATAAAATCTGATATAGAACAAACTACCAATAGGATCTAAAAAGAAAAGCCAAAATTCAGCTAAGGACAGAGTTATGCACGAGGGAGATACTCCTTAGATTTTTATAAAATTTTCACAAATTTAGATATTGTAAATTTTTTACGAAAGGACTGAAAGTTTTTAAATAAAATCGGTTTTCGGACCAGCACCGAAGTACTGGCTACTGGGTTGGTGAATACCCTCGGGGTATAACAGTCCACCAGCAGTGGCATTGGCCCAGTGGTAACAAAATACCGAAGTTACTTTGAATATAATTTCTGCATATGCGCATTTTGACAATTTATGTCTCTTCAGTGCAGATCGAAACAAAACATTTGAAAATACATAAACCTAAACATGCGTAAATGCGTATTCATGTTTTTCATGACTTCATTATTGCTATTATTTTTTTTAAAGATTATATTGCTTTATATTTATGGACTGTTAATTAGTGAAATACATACGATAACAGATAGTTTGATTTAAATAACTAAATACCGAAGTTACTGTGAATTTATGTTCTGCATATGCGGATTTCGACAACTTATGTCTCTTCAGTGCAGATTAAATCTAAACATTGGAAGACCATCTACCCAAAGATGTTTAAAAACTGATAGAGAACGAATAACAAATATGATCTAAANATTATTGCTATTATTTTTTTTAAAGATTATATTGCTTTATATTTATGGACTGTTAATTAGTGAAATACATACGATAACAGATAGTTTGATTTAAAACAACGGCAGTAGAATACCGAAGGAACAAGGGAAGCGATGACTACAAAACTCGAAGTCCAAAGACATGGCAGAAACGGTAACAGACAAAAACAAAGACAAAACAAGGACGCGAGACAGCTACAATGCACGGCAACAAAAAGACAACACCAAGAACTAAATACCGAAGTTACTGTGAATTTATGTTCTGCATATGCGGATTTCGACAACTTATGTCTCTTCAGTGCAGATTAAATCTAAACATTGGAAGACCATCTACCCAAAGATGTTTAAAAACTGATAGAGAACGAATAACCAATAT
>MJUU01011104.1:26778-37543 GCA_002080025.1 Modiolus philippinarum
GCACCGAAGTACTGACTACTGGGCTGGTGAATACCCTCGGGAATAACAGTCCACCAGCAGAGGCATCGACCCAGTGGTAACAAATAACTAAATACCGAAGTTATTGTGAATTTATGTTCTGCATATGCGCATTTCGACAATTTATGTCTCTTCAGTGCAGATTAAATCTAAACATTGGAAGACCATCTACCCAAAGATGTTTAAAAACTGATAGAGAACGAATAACAAATATGACCTAAATGTTAAGCCAAAATCAGCTAAGGACAGAGCTTTGCTTGAGGTAGATACTCCTTAGTTTTCAACAAAATTTACAAAATTTAGATATTGCAAGTTTCCAAAGAATCGGCTTCCGGGTCAGAACCGAAGTACTGACTACTGGGCTTGTGAATACCCTCGGGGAATAACAGTCCACCAGCAGAGGCATCGACCAAGTGGTAACAAATAACTAAATACCGAAGTACCATGCAAACATAAGCATTGTGACAATGTTTACCTTAATAGGTATACAATGGCACAGTGCTTTTCGAAAAAAGTATAAAGAATTTTGAAAAAGATAGTTTTCATTATAGTAAGCAATGAAGGGATATTGAGTAAAAGCAAATGAGAAAAAATCTCAACAAATACGTGAGAAAAACAAGCAATGGAACAACGCTTTTATTGTTGTTCTTAATCTTGAAGAAACTCTATTTTATTTAATTTTCAATTTTATCTCGCCCACGACGAAAGTTGCGGAAAGCGAAACATGCGTACAAGGTAGGACGGTGACGAAAAAAATTACATAATGCAGTATATCTTGTGAACTTGTTCGTGTAGGTGCATAATTTTTGACTCATGATTAGCTCTCATTTAACCCAACCTGACGGACATTAAATTATATTACATTAACTGTTAGTGGTTGGGCAATGATATTTATTATGTAGATTGTTCTTGAGTAGTACATGACTGTCTTCTATTTGAAATTTGGCCATGACACCAATTCATGGTGTTAAGTTACTTTTAGTTGTTTGGCAATGATATCAAGTATATGACTTTTGACCTTGATATATATTTCATGGTCTAATGAAAATTGTTAAGTTTTTATTGAACATTGTAAAGTTCATCTGATTAGATAAGTTTCTCAATAACTTTCAGAGTAGTGCAATGATATTTGGTATAAGGGTTCCTCTTGAGAAGTATATGACTGTCATATGAATTTAAACCATTACCTCAGTTTCATGATCCAGTGAATATGGTTAAGCATTTTTATAATTATATCAGGTTTTCAATAACTATGAGTGGAAAAGAATTTATCTTTATTGTGTAGGTTGGTATTTGGTCGTATGATATGGCTTTGTCCTTGACCTCAGTTTCGATCAGTTTTTCAGTAACTATTAATGCTTGGATATTTGGTATATGGGTTAATCTTGAGAAGTACATAACAGTCTACTAAAAAGCTTTGTCCTTGACCTCAATCTAGCGAGCATGTTTGATTTCTCAATATCTTTCAGTTGAAGCTCATTGATATTTAGTATGTGGGTTGGTCTTGGGTAGTACATGACACTCCGTTATACAACTTTTGTCAGTGATCCAAATTTCACAGTCTAGTGAGCATTTAATATTTTACGAAAGGATATGGAGTAAATGAACATGAGACCATAACACATATGAAAAATTTAAATATGAAAAAGAAAAGGAAATAGTGTAAATGTCAAGGAGACAACATCAAGTTTTTTCCCGATTAGATCGGTTTAATTTTTCACATCAATTTAGCGACCAAGCAGGGACGGGCGCCACATCTTTTAGGGTCTACACTAAGTCTTGGCTATTTTTATTAAACAATTTCTAACAAAGATTGATGAAAAAAAATCCTTGCACTAGTGCCATATTTTAGCTATACTGACTGTTATTTCTAATGTATAACTTAATATGCAATTGGTTGGAATCGTCTCCTCTGTAATTACTCAAATACCCTTCATTATTGGCAAAAATAGTACTACTGCTTTGCTTGAGACAAAAAAATCGAGATTTTTTAATATTAGAGTAATATTTCAAAGGAGAATATTTCTATTACAAAATTTCACGTATAAGTTTGATTGGTAATTTTTTTGTTTTACTCACAGACTTGGTATTTATTTATAGTCCTTAAAAACTGACAGTGCTGTCAAAGGGACAAACTGGCTTTGTTTTTTTATCATTTTGTGTCCATTTGTGATTTGTAAGCTCTTAGCCATGTTTTTGCTCCTTTTTGTCGCCATTTTTTTTTTCTGTAGGACTATGGCATTTCACCATACATATGCGTCTTTATCTGACCCTAACGCCTTTTTGCAATTTTTTGTTATTACTTAGTATCTCCATTTGTATTTTGTAAGCCTATTACCATCTTTTTGTTCCTTTTTTAGTCCATTTGTGTTCTGTAGACATGTTTCCATCTTTGTACTACTTTGTGCATCCATTGCTGTACTGCGAGCCTTTTGATATGTTTGTCCCTTTTTGTTTCTCTTTTTGTACTGTATTTGTTCAGTGGACATTGATGTAATGTTTAAGTTTTATGATTGCCATTTGTGCTCTGTATGAATATTGTACGCTTTTTAATGCTCTGCATCTGCGTTTTAAAAGCCAAATACTTGCCACGTTTTTATTCGTTTGTGTCTTCTTGTATGTTCTTTAGACCTATTGCATTTTTTGTTCCTTTGCATGTTCGTTTGCATTATATAGACCTATTGCAATCATTTTATTACTATGTGTCTTCTGTAGTTCTGTTGCTTTATTTTGTTACGTTGCGTCTCTATTAGTGTACTGTAGAATAAAAACAAAAGATATCAGGAAGCAAATAATTGACCGAAAAACTCACAGTCACATGCCACAATGTACTGCACAAGAAAAAAACCGCAAGTAAAAATAACCAAATGTAGGTTTATTTTCATGTTTTTGTTCGTTTAGGATCCATTTTTGTTTTGTGAATCTATCTTTAATGTTTATTATTGTTACCATATTTGTACGCTGTAGGTCTATTACTATATTTGTGTTCTTTTATGTCCTCATTTGTTTACTGTTTTCCTATTTCTATGTTTTTGTTGTTATGTGCTGTAGGTATATTGGTATGATTTTGTTTCTTGGTGTATGGATTTGTATTTTATGAGCCTATTGCTATGTTTTTTTGTTGTATTGTGTCTCTATTGGTGTGCTGAAGGTATATTTGAATGTTTTTGATCCTGCGTCTTCCAAACGTTGAGATTTTATCTGCACTAAAGAGACATAAGTTGTCGAAATGCGCATATGCAGAAAATAAATTCACAGTAACCTCGGTATTTAGTTATTTGTTACCACTGGGTCGATGCCACTGCTGGTGGACTGTTAGTCCCCGAGGGTATTCACCAGCCCAGTAGTCAGTATTTCGGTGCTGACCCAAAAGCCGATTCTATTTTAAATCTTACAATATCTAATTTTTGCAAATTCGGTTGAAAACTAAGGAGTATCTCCCTCATGCAAAGCTCTGTCCTTAGCTGATTTTGGCTTTACATTTAGATCATATTGGTTATTTGTTCTCTATCAGTTTTTAAACATCTTTGAGTTTATGGTCTTCCAAACGTTTAGATTTTATCTGCACTGAAGAGACATAAGTTGTCGAAATGCGCATATGCAGAAAATAAATTCACAGTAACCTCGGTATTTAGTTATTTGTGTATGCATTTGTGTTTTGTTTGCCTATTGGTGTTTTTGGACATCTGATTTTGAAATTTCATCTTCGATGATGTTTTACTCTTCATTTCTAGTGATTATATTATAGCGTGACAGATGTCACATGTGAAGCAGGCCATACTTATGATCTGATGATACTCCTGTTTTTAGGGTTTAACACTTTTATTGCTTTTTTATGACGATAATATCATGTTCTCTTTGTTTCGCCTTCGTCGTTTACGTTCAGTCTGTTTGTGATCCTTATATTGCAATTAATGAAAGGAAGATAAGAGGAAACACTTACATTGGCCGAACATTACAATCACATGTCACAATCAACCAGGAAACTGCACAAGAAAAGCAATAAAATGACAAAAGACAAATAACAGCCAGCGGTAGGGTTAAACCGGTTAAAAAAAATAATAAAGCAACATTACTACAAAACACAAATGAAGACACAAAGTAATAAAATGATTGTAAAAGGTCTCCAGAATGCAAATGAACAAAAAAAGGCAATAGGTCTACAGAATGTATCTTTTCAATGTATTCTGGATTTATGATTTTTGGTTTTGCTTCGGTATTTATTTCAAAATTTATTCTCACAAATCCTGATGATCATATTTTATATAAACACTTAATTGCTCATCTGTGGACTTTGGCCTAGGCATTATGTTAGTAATAGCTGCTTTTGATGCTCTTTTGTAGACATTATTTCATAATGGTCAAATAAAGATAAATTTAGTAAATAAGCATATAGACAAAATCCCTAGAAATACATAGTAAGATTTAGCAAATGAGCAACTCTTTTATGGTTGTTCTTCATTTTAAAGTCGCCTTGAGGCCTTCAACAATGAGCAACTTGTACCACAACGTAGGTCCAAGACGGCTCCTAGCACCGGTTGAGTGGATTTTACTTACTAAGAGTGGAACAACGGCACATCCTCGTCAATTTATTCATGGATGCTGGATCAGCATCAACATTAAAAAATGGACAAAACACTTATTACCAATATATACCGTTATAAACCTTCATTCTATATACCTCTAGTGGTGAAGATAATGTCTTATTTAGATATCCTGAAGCCGCTATACTGATAGATCCTGGGAGGTATATAGGATTTGGGTACAACTGCAGTTTAGTAATATTTCCATCAATTCCACCACAATTCTTGAAATCAAACTTAGTTAGCTTTTGTTTCAGATTCCCTCCATTTATCTGAAAATATTATTATTATTGTTATTGTTATTATTATTATTATTATTATTATTATTATTATTATTATTATTGTAGGTTGTTGTTAGTTAAGGACGACTATGAGTTGGGGTTTTCTAAGACATCTATTAAAAGCCAACCATCGGCTTATAGATAAAAAAAATGAATGAAAATAAAATGCAGGCGCAAAAGAAGATTGATAATGTTGGAATGCTTTGCCCCTTAATGTTCTAGATACTAAGATATGCATACTGCCTTTTAGTTGGAGAAAATAATTACCAATATATCAACAACATTTGGTTTTGCAGTCTGCTTTCGGTTTTGAAGTCGATGAAAACGAGTTATGAAGTTGTTGATAACGTCGCTAAATCTAGATTTGTTATCTTCAATATATACTCGACGGGGAATTTGAAAATTGAAGACATTCTGAATGGCTGAATCTGACAACGACACTACGAAGCAAAAAAATAATATGACATGTCCTGACTGCATGTTTGCGTAGGTTATCTCTCTGTCTTCCTTGTAAGTAGTTCAGGGACACTACAGGTAAACATCAGGTGACACTTGCATGGGTTATACTAGAACAAGTACTTAAAATCCGAAAAACAGACAATAATACAACTGGTTGAATAAATTTATTATCAGATGTATTATGTTGTTAGTTGATTTACATAGTTAATAAAGAGTATAACCGTTTTAGGTTTTACTTTGAAACCTTCACTGTATAAAACTGTTGATCTAAGATGTGGTTACTGGCAGGTTGAGTTGATTTTTTTTCTTTTTACATTTAGCATTTACTTTCAACTAAATGTTCATTCTTTAAGTTAAAAGGTCAGGGACAAAAGTTTTATTGCCTAGGGGCAAAAAAAGATCAATACACATAACAGCCATGAATTTTATCTCTGCATTGGAAACGTTGTATCCGGGGGGGAGGGGGGGGGGTAACTTCCTATTTATTGGTATACGGGGACGTGCGGCAAATTTGGGTGCTTATTTTACAAATTCTAGAATTATTTGATGCTCATTTTTCCCCTTTCATATTGATATGGGTCTGTTTTTCTTTCTATTTTCAACACATTTGGTATTAATTTGTATTGTCTTTTCAATTTTGTATGAATATTGTGAGAATGTTTATTAAAAAATATCATTTTTTATGAATTAACAAATTTAATAGGCCATATTTAAAAATTGCTCCTCCTATTCTAATCATAAATTAAATTTACACTGTACATTAGTATTTTTATGGATGTCATGCATTCATTTATTCAGTATTTATTTGGGTATGGATTTCCATCATAATTTAGTATCAATTCGGGTACAATTTTTGGCCCACAGCCGCACGTCCCCCAACAAAATATAAGAGAGTTACCATAGGTTGTTTCATTAGGTAAGAGTGTGTCAGTTTAGGTATTCCCCCATGATAAAAAAAAAACCAGATATTCGTTATCGTTAATAATACCTTTTTAATTAAAAAAAATTTTTCGTAAAAGTACTCAAATTTCATTCCTGTTGTGTTGAAATATAACCTTAAATCCTCAACCCATACGAAGTATATACTAATTTTGTGATTATACACTTTGTTGCAATCAAATGCAGGAGCAACAATCTGGTGATATAATTACATGTATGCTATAGTTACTTGTGTGGAGGATTGCATATAGATAATAGACTGTCTGGGGACCGCGATACGGACAGTGTATCTTGTTACACATGTTACAGGCCAAGTCGAAGGCAATACAAAAAAAATACCGAAGTTGCATAAAAAACGGTAAATTTCGTTATGCTGTACACGTGTTTCAAGGAGTAAGCTCTCATCAGCAGCATTGAAATCAAAAAATTGGAAAGCCATAATCCAAAAGTTGAAGAGCAAGGGCTGTAACAAGGACCAGATCAATATAAAAGTCCTGAAGCGATCACAAGTTACTATTACTTTTATTACATTGAACAAATTTAGAAGCCAAACACTATTTTTTTTTACATTTTTCTTATCTTTCTCGGGTCATAAATTGAATAATAAATAAATTGTGAATATAAGCTCATTATGTGTTATTACTCTATTGACGTCACCACTGGGATGTATTTCCTCGGCGGGTTGTATCGAATTTCAAAACAGCACACACAAGTGATAAAGCCTGCTCAGAGTATTGCTTGAACTGAAAGCTGAAATACAGTATACCATGTGTTAGTAATTAAACCAATTGCATTGTTTCTTACAATTGTGATATAAATACTATCTTTCAGTCCAGTTACGAACTCTTACTCAACGTCAATTGTGAAAATAAAGATCTGTCAAATCAAACATGAAGCAATTTTTGAAAGATCAAATTGTAGCTATTAGGTGAATCTTGTGCTACCCGTTTAAATAGCTACTTTAATACACTCCAATTCCTTTCATTCACCATTATCTGTTGATTATATTGTATATTATAGTGTTACGTAAATTTCAAGTTTGTATGCATTTATTACTGTTTAGTTCTGCGTTTGTTCTGTTCTTAATATAAGGTTGAAAAGCGGACTCATGGTGACTAAAACATGACTAGCAACAGAACATGATAAAAACAAGCAAAGAAACAACGCTTTTATTGTTGTTCTTCATCCTGAAATCACCATGAGACCTTCAACAATGAGCTCTGCGCATACCCCATAGTAAGTTCAAGACGGCCTCTTGCACCGCCTTGAGCGGAATTATTTACAATGCTACATCCATGTCTTTTCTGGTCATGGATGCGGGATTGCCAACAAATATGATTTAAACTGGCAAAGTGCTCTTACAATCACTATCATCCGTTGCCCGACAAATGCACTAGTGTCTTAAGCTAGTGGACGATTACAACATATAGACAAACACAGGGCACTCATCAAGTCGATTGTAAGTAAACTTGGCATTATGAAATAAAAGTAGTAATACTGTAGTGTAGTGAGATATGGCACTTTAATAGATAGTACCGTAAAGCGGGTAATTTTTGCTTTTATAAAATTTCGCGATTTGTTTTCTAAAAAGGGAATTAAGTTGTACAGGTCATTAATTTTCGCGAATAAAAAAATCATGGATAATGATCAACAGACTTTTAATTTTGCGAGATTTTATGTGTACGCTTTCATGTAGCTCTCGATTATCGGAAAGTTAGTCGCTATTATGTACGTTTCATGCGTTCATCAAATCAATAGAAAAAAATGGTCGTGATATTCAGTTGAAATTAAATGCCCTAAAGTTAAAGTTTTTTATATGTCTCATGATTCAAAGGTCGTTATTTAAAAATAAACAACAAGAAAAAATAGTTCTTCCATTGCTTTTTTACATGTAATTTTAGAGACTTTGTCTTATGCGCATTTTCTCCATTACCTTTTTTTGTTTATGCAAGACTAAAGTTTGTCTTGGCTGCAGTATGGTGAGGTCCATGTCAGAGATGCATGCTGAATTTCTATATATTCCTGTTGTGTTGTACATGTAATGGTTCTTGAAATTAAACTACATATTTTATTTTCCATTTAAGACTGGTACTATTCTGTTTTTAAATGACAAACATATATTTTTATTCATATGAAATGTTCCATTATCATCGTCCTCCTAAGCACCTGATCTCATCCATGGTTAATTTTGGGTAGGGGTCCGTGTTGTTCAATTTTTGCAATATGTGTTTGTGTGTGTGTGTTATATTTTGCTTTTCTGTGTCGTGCCGTCATGTTATATATTTTACGAAAGGATATGGAGTAAATGAACATGAGACCATAACACATATGTTAACTTCAACTGCATTAATTTTAATGAACTGTATGGCCATTTCGGAAATCCATTCCTCATCAGCAGCACCAGAACCCAAACAAGGGAAACCCATCATCCAAAAAAATGTTTTAAGTGCATAAAACCAAACGAAATCCGAATAATCAGTAATATCAAATATAGCTACGGACAAAACTACGATGGAGGGAGTTAATCCTTTGATTTTAGAATTTACATAAATTTAGATAATAGTAATTGAACAAAAGTACACATGAGATATTATCTCATGTACAAGTACACCATATCTAAGAAAAATGAAGAACATACATCGCTACCACGGGGAATTGTTTAACCAACTCCACACTGCAATAGAAGACAAACTCCTGTATTAAATATTTTACGAAAGGATATGGAGTAAATGAACACGAGACCATAACACATACGTTAACTTCAACTGCATTAATTTTAATGAGCTGTATGGCCATTTCGGAAATCCATTCCTCATCAGCAGCACCAGAACCCAAACAAAGGAAACCCATCATCCCAAAAAATGTTTAAAGTGCATAAAACCAAACGAAATCCGAATAATCAGTAATATCAAATATAGCTAAGGACAAAACTTCAATGGAGGGAGTTAATCTTTCGATTTTAGAATTTACATAAATTTAGATAATAGCAATTGAACAAAGTGTACACATGAGATATTATCTCATGTACAAGTACACCATATCTAAGAAAAATAAAGAGCATACATCTCTACCACAGGGAATTGTTTTACCAACNCACACTGCAATAAAAGACAAACTCCTGTATTAAATATTTTACGAAAGGATATGGAGTAAATGGACATGAGACCATAACACATATGTTAACTTCAACTGCATTAATTTAATGACCATTTCGGAAATCCATTACTCATCAGCAGCACAAAACCCAAACAAAGGAAACCCATCATCCCAAAAAATGTTTAAAGTGTATAAAACCAAACGAAATCCGAATAATCAGTAATATCAAATATAGCTTAGGACAAAACTACCATGTCTTCGTTCTTTGTTGTTTTTCTTTGTTTTGATATCTAAGACACATCGTGTCTTAATTTAACATATTTCACAGATGACCGATATATTTTACATATGACCAAGTTCAGTTATTGACTATTTCTATCAGTATATTTGACAGCTGACAGCTGCATTCTTATCGATATATTTCACAGTTGACCAAGACACATTGTTCGGTCATTGACTATTCCTATCGATATATTTCACGAATGACCAAGTGACATTGTTCATCCATTGACCATTTCTATCGATATATATGACAGATGACCAATACGCATTTTTGATCTTTGAACATTCCTATAGATTTGACAGATGCCCAGTTTACACCGTTCAGTCTTCGATCACTCATATAGCTGTATTTCACAGATGACCAATAGATCTCGTTTTGTCATTGATGATTCCCAACAACACATTTTTGCATTTGACCAAGACACAATGTTCAGTCATTGACAATTTCTATCGATATATTTTACAACTTACCAAGACAGATTGTTCAGTCATTGCTATCGATATATTTCACAGATGACCAAGACATACATCCATTTATTGACTATTCCTATCGTTATATTTGACAGCTGATCAAGACACTTGATCATTGACCATTTTTAACGACACATTTCACAAATGACCAAGACAACATGGTTCAGTCATTCCTATCGATATTTTTGAAAGTTGAGCAAGACACATTGTTCGTTCATTGAAAATTCCTTTCGATATATTTCAAACACCATCAAGACACATCATTCATTCATTGTTAAAGACCATATGGTGACTCCTAGATAGTTTGTTTTGGGTCTTTTAACCCGGAGATGGGATATTGTCTGCTTGACATTTACCTTTTTTCATATTGACCTGTCTTATCAATATATTTTTACAACTGACCAAGACACAACGTCCATTCAATGACCATTTATGTCGATTGTTTACAATTGACAGACTCATAATTCTGCACTGACACACCGTTGTTATAATTGGTGACAATTGTATTTTTGTAAATTTTGTTGAAAACTAAGGAGTATCTCCCTCATGCAAAGCTCTGTCCTTAGCTGATTTTGGCATTACATTTAGATCATATTGGTTATTTGTTCTCTATCAGTTTATAAATATCTTTGATTT
>MJUU01011104.1:46998-72902 GCA_002080025.1 Modiolus philippinarum
TTTTTTTCTAATTTGAGATTTATTCAGATATACTAGTATACGAACAAATAAAATATATTTGGAACATGTCTTTTGTATTGGTATGACTAGTTATATTCTTTTTAATGTGTCCTTAACAAGTAATGCTGTTGTCAAAGGGACGAACCGGTCATTCGACCTTACTTTTCGGAAAATCATTAGAAATGAACGTTACTGAATTTATCCTATTTTACTGACTTTTTTTTAATTTGATATTCCAAAGAAATAGAGGTAACATATCTATCACATGTATACATCCATTTATTCAATTTTGTTTTGTTTTTTTTTTGTGTTCTCCATTTGAGTTCTTTAAGCCTATTACCACATATTTATTTTTTTTGCTTCTTTATGTCTGTATGTGTGCTATCTAAGCCTACTGCTTTGTTTTTGTTCCTGTGTGTCACTACATACAAAAGCTACCCAAGTTGCAAATAAACAGTCCAAAATATCGAAGTTATTGTAAATTTTGTTTCTGTATATGGCAATTTCGATGGTAAATTTCCTAGAAATACAAGGTAAATGTAAATGTTTCATGTCAGACAAGTCTGACTACTGGGCTCGGGGACCTCTGGTCCACCTGCAGTGCCATCTCCCAATGGTTTAAAAATCGGTAATAACCAAGTGCAAAATACAACATAAATTGTGTTATGCTGTACACCTAACCTCACATCAGAACCATTTATATAATATAAAATGGAAAGCCATTATCCACAAATAGTCAGAAAGAAGTAGTCATTACCAGAAATATCGAAATGGGGGACCAAATTAAGTACCAAATAACAAAATACTGAAGTTAATGTAAATCAACTTCTGCATGTGGCCATTTTGACATTCTATGTTTCTTCAGTGCAGATAAAATCAAAACATTGGCAATCCAGAAATCAAAAGTTGCATAAAAGCTGATAGAGAACAAAGAATCAAAAGGATCTAAATTGAAAGCCAAAATCAGCTGAGACATCCACAAAGTGCCATAAACGATGAAGCCTAAGTATTTTAAGGAGTTAGAATTTTGATTAAAAAACAATAAATTTCTATAAAATGCAAGGTTAAGTGTTCATGTTAGATAATTCTGACGACTGGACTTGTGAATAGACTCGGGAACATCTGGTCCACCAGCAGTGGTATATGCCCATGGTTTCAAAAATCAGTTTTGAAGGCCTATTGTCATGTTTTCGTTCCTATGTGTCTCCATTTGTGTTTTGTAGGCCAATTGTCATGTTTTGCTCCTTTTTATCTCCATTTGTGTTCTATGTGTCTTTCAACATGCATATGTTCTTTTTGTCTCTATTTGTGTTCTTTTGGACTGATGATGTGCTTTTTTTCCTTATTTATGACCTTTGTGTTCTGTAGGTCTAATGGCATG
Source organism: Modiolus philippinarum (assembly GCA_002080025.1). Taxonomy (NCBI): domain Eukaryota; kingdom Metazoa; phylum Mollusca; class Bivalvia; order Mytilida; family Modiolidae; genus Modiolus; species Modiolus philippinarum. Next base: position 48,380 of record MJUU01011104.1, read on the forward strand.
TTGAATGCTTCTTTGTGTCTCCATTTGTGTTATGTAAGCCTTTTGCCATATTGTTGTTCCTTTGAAGCTCTTTTTCAGTTTTGTAAGCCAAACGTCATGTTTTGTGTCTCCATTTGTGTTCTGTAGATCTGTCGCCATGTATATGTTCTTTTGTGTCTCTATTTTTGTTCTGTAGGACTGCTGCTATGTTTTTTTTATATCTCCGTGGGTTTTTTGTGGGCCTTCTGACACGTGTTTGCTCCTTTGTGTCTCTTTTTCTGTTCTGTAGGACTGCAACCATATTTTGTGTTTCTTTGTGTTTCCATTTGAGTTCAGTAGGCCTTTTTTCATCCATTCGTGTATTGTAGGCTCATTGCCATGTTTTTTTTTTGTTCCTTTGCGCTTCCATGTGTAGTTTATCGGCTTATTGCAATGTTTTTGTTCCATTGTTCTCCTGTTGCGTTCTGTAGACCGATTGTTCTGTTTTCGTTCTTTTATGTCTCCATTCGTATTTTTGAGACCAATTGCAGTGTTTTTAGTTTTTTGGGGGTCTAAATTTGTGCTCTGTCCGCTGATTGTCATGTTTTTTTTTTGTTTTTGTTGTTTTGTGAATCCATTTGTGTTCTAAAGGCCCATTGGCATACTTTTGTTCCGTGCGCCTCCACCTATATTCTATGGAACTATTCTCACGTTTCTGTTCCTTTGTGTTAAAATTGTATTCTATAGGCCTATTGTCATGTTTGTTATCTTCGATTTCATTCTTTAGTTTTTTGCTTGGCAAAAATTAATTATCACAAAAATTAACCTTGTGAAATGCGTTTATGCAGAATACATCGGCAAACGAATACCGAAGCAAGAACGAGGAAAGGTAAAATTATAAAATCATAAATCCAAAATCAAGGCAATTCAGCAACACAGCAGAATTTAAATTCACAGTAACTTCGGTACTTACTTTCTTGTACACTAACGCTCTATTACATGTCTATGGATTATAAGTGATGTATGGTATTAATCATAGCTGTTTTTCGTTGTGTTTACATCTAATGCCAATATTTTCGTTTTTTTCTTGACGGCGTTTGTAATGTTTTTATTCCGATGTGTCTCCTTATGCTTTTTTGTAATCCAATTGCCATGTCTTGCTCACTTGTGTCTCTATTTGTGTTCTGTATGACTTATGTTTTGTTAATGTTCCTTTGTGTCTTCTGTAGGACTATTGCCATGTCTTTATTTCTTTGTGTCTCCATTTCTATTCTGTTGGACTGTTGCCATGTGTTTGTTCCTTTAGGTCTCCTTTGTGTTCTGTATGCCTATTTTGTAATGTTTTTCTTTTTGTCTCCACTTCTGTTCTGCAAATTTATGCCTTTTTGTGTTCTGTTGTCATATTGTCCAGTTTGTGTTCCTTTATGTCTTTATTTGTGTTCTGTATACCTCTGGTTATATTTCCGTTCCTATGTGTCTGCAATTATGCTCTGTAGGCCTATTGCCATTTTGTATTCTTTCGCATCTTTATTTCTGTTCTATTGAACTATTGCAATGTTTTTGTTCCTTTGTTTCACCATTGTATTATGTAAGGTCTATTACCATGTTTTTTATCTTCGATTTGATGCTTACGTTTTTCCTTTACCAGAATCTATTCTCCCCAATATTAATTATCACCTTGTATGTAAACGCTATATCAAATGTCTATGAATTATAGGTGATGGATTGTATCAATTTTAGCTGCTTTTCATTTTCGTTTTGTACTTCTATTGATATTTTCCCCTTACTACCTCCTTTTGTATTCTTTATGGCGTTTGCAATATTTTTATTCCTTTTGTTTTCTGTAGGCCTATTGCCATATCATGTTTCTTTTTGTCATTATTTGTCTTCTGTAGGACTATTGCAATGTTTTCTTCCTTTTGTGTCTCCATTTACGTTCTGTAGGATTATTGTCATGTGTTTGTTCCTTTAGGTTTCCTTTGTGTACTGCAGGTCTATTGCCAAGGATTGTTTACTTGTGTGTCAATTTGTGTTCTGTAATCCTCATTCTCCATGTTTTGTTCCTATTTATTTCCACTTGTCCCACAATTTCATTGTCATATTTGTATGTTCCTGTGTGTTTCCTTTTCTTTTCAATAGGCCTCATGCGTTCGTGTTCTGTATGCCCTTTGTCATGTTTTTATTTCTTTGTGTCTCTAAGCCTTTTGTCATATTTTCGTTTTTTCTGTGTCACTATTCATATTTTGTAGGCCTACTATTCCATGTTTTCTTTTAGATAAGAGTTTCCATATTATTTGATTCTAATGCTGCCGATGAAAGTTTACACCTTGAAACACGTGTACAGCATAACGAAGTTTGCTGTTTATCATAATACGTCTGAATTTTTGTATTTTTACTCATTTGGCCGATGCCACTGCTGGTAGACCAGAAGTATATTCAGATGTATCCAGAAGCCCAAAAGTCAAACTTGTCCGAAATGCAAAATTTAACTTAAGTTTTATAGAAATTTACTTTTTTTATCAAAATTCTAACCCCTTAGAAATACTGAGACTTCATTCGGTGTATGGCACTCGTTTGATGTCCTTTGTAATGGATATGGCCTCACATTTCGATATACTTCTTTCTGACTGCTTGGATAAGGGTTTTGCCATATTATATAAGTCTAATGCTGCTGATGAAAAGTTATTACTTGAAACACGTGAACAGCATAATGAAATTTACTGTTTATCATGCAACTTCGGTAATTTTGCATTTCGTTTGTTTTTTTTTGTTTTTTTTTTTCTTTTCTCTCTTGAAACTCTACTTATAGTCTGACAGCCTATAGCATTGTTTGTTCCTTTGCGTTCTGTATGTATACCTATTGTCATGTTTTTGTTCCTGTATGTCTCCATATGTGTTGTGTAGGCCTATTGCCATGTTCTTTGGTCCTTTCATTTTTTTATTTCAGCTTGGATTTCATGCTTCAGTATTTCTTTTCCAAGAATCTATTATCACAATTCCTGAGGATCATGTTGTACATACATGTGGTATTTCACGTCTGAGGACTATAACCGATTGATTGTATTAGTTAAAGCTGTGTTTTATGCTTTTTGGTAGACTATATGCCATAAAATTTCATTATAAATACCTTAGGTTCTAAATATCTATATATTGTCGAATTAATATAGCCTGAAGCCGCTATACTGATAGGTTTTTTGGGATTCAACGGATCTGGTAATAACTCTAGTTTTGTAATGTTTCCAGCAAATCCACCACAACTCTTAAATCTAAACTCATTTATCTTTTGCTTCCCTCCATTCATCTGAAAATATTCAAAAATCATATTTTTAAAAAAATTTTATTACAATGATTATTATCATTATTTCTATTATTATTATTGTTATTGTTATAAGTCTCTCAAAAGATGTTTGTGGAAACTTGTTATTTTTACTGTTGCTATTTATAGATAGGTGACTTATTGTGTTTACTCTGTTTCTTATTAATTTTTCGGTTTTATTATTTCTTAAACCCACTGAGGTATCTAGAAACCTGACATCATAGTAGATACCAACCCTAAGATGTGCAGGAAGGTCTTGAAACAATTAAATTGGCACCCTTTTCAAACTTGCAAAAATATATAAAAAAATTCTTCAAAAATGATCAAAATTTTCTGAAACGATATCGGACGTGCATTGCCTAGGATTAAAGTGACATACACAAAGTTTACTGGACACTTCCGATTATTTTTAATTATTTTTCCAAATATTATATTTTATTAAAGGATATGGAATAAATGAACATGAGACCATAAAACATATGTTAACTCCGACTGCAATAAATCTGATGAGTAGTATGGCCATTTCGGAAATTAATTCCTCATGAGCAGCACTAGAACCCAAACATAGGAAATCCATAATTTCAAAAAATGTTTGAAATGCATAAAACCAAACGAAATCCGAATAATCAGCAATATCAAATTTACCTAAGGACAAACTACGATGAAGGTAGTAAAACCTTAGGTTTAAGAAAAAGCAAGATTTTGACCATATGTCTTCTAAAAAAAACGTAATGAAACTTGGCAGAAGAGTAGATACCTTCCCAAAGATGTGCAATGATACACTAGAATTTCCAAAATTTGGCCCTTTGCTATGGAATTGAGTGAATATTCTCCCATCATATACCCCAAGTACTATACTTTAGCAGTTTGACGATTGACATTAAGAACCTTAAGGCAACCAGAAATTGAAATCAACAAATCTGTCCCTTTGTGATAACATATTTGTTTTGTTATGTATATATATATGATAAAACTGATGGAAACACATACAATGGCTGAAAAACACAGTCACATACCAAAATGTACAAAGGAACTGCACAAGAAAAAAATAACAACAACTAATCGATAAAAACAAAATAGTAAACAAAAGACAAACGTAAACAACGATAGGAATTCGGGACAGTCGGACTTTGTACAGTCTCTAGCAAAAGCCAGCGGTAGTGTTAAACTGGTTTATTGGTACACAAACCTTCCCTTGTTTATTAAAGATAGATCATTGTACGGTCTTTATTTCAATAAAATTTACTGACTGACTTACTTGCAATTATTTTTTCTCTGTTTGACGTGTTTTAAATTTAAAAAATCTGCACTAATTAACTATTTAAGATGAAGCTCATATTCGCAATGTATCATTCATCTAGCTGCTTTGATTTTATCTGCACTGAAGATACATAGTTGTCGAAATGCGCAAATGCAGAAACTAAATTTAGAGTAACATCGATATTTTGTTATTTATTACCACTGGGCCCATGTCTCTGCTGGTGGACTGTTAGCCCCCGAGGGTATTCACCAACCCAGTAGCCAGTACCACGGTGCTGGCCCGAAACCCGATTTTATTTGGAAACTTGCAATATCTAAAATTAACAAAATTTTGTTAAAACTAAAGAGTATCTCCCTCTCGCAAAACTCTGTCCTGAGTTGATTTTGGCTTTAATTTTAGGTCTTATTGGTAATTTGTTCTCTGTCAGCTTTTACACATGTTTCGGTGTATGGATTTCAAAATGTTTTGATTTTATCTGCACTGAAGAGACATAATTTGACCAAATGCGCATATGAAGAAACTAAACTTACTGTAACTTCGGTTTTTTGTTATTCATTAAAACCTTACAAATATTATGATGTGCTTTAAGTGTTAAACCTATGTTACAGAAACATAATATGAGTGTAATATTAAGGGAAAATGTAATAATTGTTCTTTCAAAGGACAATTAAAAACGGAGTATGGTTTGGATTACATCTTTGTTTGAATGCAAGTTTGTCCAACTCATGCGTAGTACTCTTTTTTGTCTTGGAATTGTCAAAATGCCAATGATAACATGGAAATGAAAAGAGGCGGGAAAATAAAAAAAAATCAGAATTGTATGAAATTTTACAAGAAGGTTGCCTTACATGGAAGGAATTTCTGAAGGTTGCCTATTAAACATGAATAGTATTATTTTTTGTATCGGAATTTTAAAAAGGCGACCGTTGTCATGAAACAGAAAAAAAAATCGGGATAGTTCAAACTGAGAATTTGATAAAGCAGAAGGTTATTTATAATGTACAGATCTTCGTATTCTGAATTGGAGTTCGTTTGGGTGACTTCTTGTGTTTACATCCAAACACAATTATTACTAGTTATAATAATGATAATTATTATCATCATAATCATTATCATTATTGTTATAAAAATGTATGCATAAGTTCCTTTCCTTTACTTTTTGCTTTTTTTTCTTTTTTTTCTTTTTTATTGTTGTTGTTTTCCACAATTATAATTTTGATCATTCCTCTCACCTATTCCATGCCCGAGATGTCACTTCATGAATTGATGATAGTGATGATAGAAGGGATAAATTGCTGGATTTGGTAGTTATTTTAGCTGTGAACTGTATTACTAGGTCAATAATTTCAGAATATGCTCTATGTTGTTTATATAACTAGTAGCAAAATGATAAAAAATACCGAATTACTGTGAATTTAACTTCTGAATATGCAAATTTCGACAACTTATGTCTCTTCATTGCACATCGAGTCCAAACATTTGGAAATCCATAAACCGACATATGTTTTCGGACCAGCACCGAAATTCTAGCTACTAGGTTGGTGAATACCCTCGGGTACTAAGTCCACCAGCATCGACTCAGTGGTAATAAATAACAAAATACCGAAGTTACTGGAAATTAAATTTTTGCATTTGCGCATTTCAACAACTTCTCTTCAGTGCAGATGAAATCAAAACATTTGGAAATCCATAAACCGGAATATGTTTAAGAGCTGATGAGAGCAAATAACCAATAGGATCTAAAAAAAGAAAGCAAAAATCATTTAAGGACAGAGCTATGTATAAGCGAGATACTCGTTAAGCATGTTAAGTTTTCACAAAATTTCCTTAAATTTAGATATTTCAAGTTTCAAAATGAAATCGGTTTTCGAGTCAGTACTAGCATATGATATCGTCACTTTTCTCAGTTCCAGACACAAATCTGATACATTTGTTTATCAGTTAAGGTAATTATTAAACGGATTTTGTCCCATTCTCAGCAGTCGGTTTAATATGCACGCTAAAGCTCAAAATTTTATTATCTTGAGGGAAGAAATTATTTTAACTCACGCCTACCTAAAGTTGAAACTACATATCTTCAAGGCCGATGCTTGTGTCTTACAAATAAGTAGGATTAGACATACATGTTAAGTAGTAGTTTTAACCCTGAGGCGTATGCCCGATGGGTTATAACTTATTTGTACCATGACCCCCTAGTCCATGTAAAATTGGAGTTTGTAATAATTCGGGTGGGAAGTCTTTCAGAAATTTGATCCTAGATTGTGAAAAAGCAGAATTAATGCAGAATATCTGTTTACATTCAATAACATTAATTATGGTACGAATTGACATAACTATACGATATTAATTTCTGGTGGCTCATTATATGAAAAGGTCTATATTTCTCACAAAATGTATGATTAGGAATGCATTTTGATTCACAAAATATAGGGATATTGGGTGTTTGAAGAATTCCAGCGGCACACCCTACCAAGAATATATAGATTCAAGTGGCCACCATTATGCCAAGACATATATTTAAAGCCAATCGCCTAATCACTTAACCATAAAAGGAAGTAAGTCATAGGTGCAAGAAAATATGAAGTAGAAGGATGATTTGTTCCTTTGAAATGTAGTGGCTAGCTTGATGTGCTGAATGATTTTAAGGTCTACAAAAATTTAATGTGATAAATTACCAGTTTATCAAAAACGTTTGCTGTCTGCTTTCTGTTTTGAAGCCAATGAAAACGATTAACAAAGTTGTTGATAGCATTGCTAAATTGATATTTTTTATCTTCAAATGGTACTCGACGGGGTATTTGAAAATTGAAGACATTCTGAATGGCTGAATCAGACAACGACACTACAAGACAAAATGATAATACGGCAAGTCCTGATTGCATGTTTAAGTAGGTTATCTGTCCGTCTTCTTCTTAGGTAGTTCAGGGACAGTACAGGTAAACATCAGGTGACCCTTGGGTTTTACTAGAATACGTACCTAAAATCCGAACAAATAGACAAAATATTATAACTTGCAAAGTTAGAAGTTTTATCATTTTAAAATTTTGCGGTGTATTTAGTACATATTTCATTAAAAATATAACAGTTTTCGAATTGCATTATTAAGTTAAAAATCTTAACTGTACACAACAATTGATCTGAGACATGGTTACTTTTCTTTCAAAAATGTTTTTTTCATTTAACCTTTTCTTTCAATCTATCGGCAAACGAATACCGAAGCAAAAAGTGTGGGTGAATTCTTAAATCGAAAACTCGAAAAATAGCTTTTTCTTTAACGTCGAAATAAATGTATCTATTATGTAATGTTTTTTTTTTTTTTTTTTTTTTTTTTTTTTTTTTTTTTTTTTAATTTCAGCAATTTTATAGTATGAGCGCAAAAATACGACTAAAACTATGCACGATTAGCTAGACTTTGTATCCTTGTTTAATTGAGAAAGGTAAGAGTGTTTTATTTCGGTATACCCTGAAATAATGAATAGGTAAATATCAAACACCAATACAATGAAATGTTATTCCTCAAATGAGGAACCTCGGTCGGTTATCTTCCTGTACCAAGTTAGTATTGTATGGTTCAAAGTGGAGATAATTTTGATTAGCATATCAATAGAATCGTTTGATAATGAAATTAAATTATCTGCACTTCGACTATAAATGACCAACTTGGTACAGGGAGATAACCGACCGAGGTTCCTCGAAGTATCATTCCTGTTGTCCGGAGAACAAAATCCTTTTCCGAAAATAAAAGCTTTTCTTATTTCAAAATTATGATCCGGGATTTTTTTGGGGGGCCTTTGTGGTGTGTTGATTTACATTTATCGATCCATTGTAAACTGTAGTATTGCCCAATGGGATTGGACATGGTGTGTCCAAACTTAAAGAGGAACAGCGTTAACATTTGACGGAGTTGTTGAGCATTGGTGATAGATTTGTGGATCTCCGTCTTGAACCACCCCGTCACTTTTGGATGGAGTTATCTAGAAACGCCCTAAACATGTATTGTGAAATCAATCATAAAGCATAACAGATAGGTAATGAGTGTAAAGGGAAAACATTCGTTTGGTGTTGAAAGATATTGAGGTCATAACGTGTGAACCCTAAAGTAAAGCATTTTAGAGTTTGTCATCTTGAATATGTGTATAGTCCGAGTCGTAAGAATCTTGAAAGAAAAAAAGAATTAAGTTGAAGAAGTTCCAGTGAAAATACTCTGACGAAATCAGACAAATATAAATTTCACCCTTTTTTAGCCTATTTGACAATTTACACAAAAATCATTAGCATTAGAGAAATTTCATTACAACACTTTGAAAAGAACTTTTCAAGAGGATTACAATGAAAAAATGTGCCTCTCCAACAGTTTGATTTCACAATATCTAAGCTTTAAATTATTTCTTTGAAAAAAAAATATCATGGCAGATCGAATCAACGAAGGAGTTACTCATACATAGGGAATCAACAAAAATTCAAGTCGAATTATATCTCCTTTCTGGTTTCCGACAATAATTATATTCCTTCATGCACATATCTATACAGTGTTCTTCGTTTGTGTAAAGTTTCATCAAAATCCTTCCAGTGGTTTAAGAGGAGTTGAGCTTACGAGGTAACCCATACATATCGAATCAATGAAAATTCAAATTTGAATTATCTCCCCTTCTTGATTTCAAACAATAATCATATTCCTTCATGCATATCAACATATAGTGTCCTTCCTTTGTCTAGAGTTTCATAAAAATCCTTTGAAAGGTTTAAGAGGAGTTGTGCTTACGAGGAGAAAACCCATACATAGGAAATTAACGAAAAGTAAAAGTCTAATTATCTCCCCTTCCTGGTTTCCGACAACAATTATATACCTTCATGCACAACTCCATATAGTGTCCTTCCTTTGTGTAAAATTTCATAAAAATCCTTCAAGTGGTTAAGGAAGAGTTGCACTTACGAGGTGACCCATACATTAGGAATCAACGAAAAGTCATTCAAATTAGCCACTCTTCCTGGTTTCGGACAATAATTATATTCCTTCATGCACATCTCCATATAGTGTCCTTCCTTTGCGTAAAGTTTCATCAAAATCCTTAATGTTGTTTAAGATGAGTTGCGCTTACACGAAGTGTGGACAGACGGACGGACAGACAGACAGACAGGGTGATTCCTATATATCCTAGGGGGTATAAAAAGGGCCTATTTACAAAGTAACAGTGTAACTATTCCTGGAAATATATGTCAATGGTCATAGCCCCCCCCCCCCCCTGGTCAATTGGTCTCTAAAACACTTTGTTATACAATTTGATGTCAGCAATTGACCTGTGAATAAAAGGAGGAGGATTGCATCAGAATTGTTTTTAATTAATTGTTTAATTTACACAGTAGAAAACGTCCTTTATGTAAACAAAGTCGTCATTATACAGTATGGGTTGTATAAACAAATTAAATCCGTGATATTTTCAAGTATTATGCATTTTTTTATCAAACGTAATCAGTAGGTGATAATTTAGTTGTTTGGTATTTAGTTATTTGTTACCACTGGGCCGATGCCTCTGCTGGTGAACTGTTAGTTCCCGGGGGTATTCACCAGCCCAGTAGTTAGTACTTCGGTGTTGACCCGAAAGCCGATTTTATTTGGAACCTTACAATATCTAATTTTTTGTAAATTTTCTTGAAAACTAAATAGTATCTCCCTTATGCCATACTCTGTCCTTAGATGATTTTGCCTTTACATTTATATCTTATTGGTAATTTGTTCTCTCTGACATCGAACAACGCTATGTTGTTGTTCTTAATCTTGAAGTCACCATGAAACCTTCAACCATGAACAATTACCCATACCATATAGTAAGTTCTAAACGGTACGTGGTCCTTGGCACCGGTTTGAGCGGAATTTACTTGTTCAATTTCAAACAAAGTCTCTTTCTCTTTCAGTCCTGGATGTGGCATCGTGAATAAATATAAAACATTGGGCAAAGTACTTTTAGTGACCGAGGGTACTCACCAACCTAGTAGACAGTACTTCAGTGCTACTCGAAAACTGATTTTTTTATAAACTTACAATATCTAAATTTTAGAAAAGATGTTCAAAACTAAGGAGAATCTAACTCATGCATAGTTCTGTCCTTAGCTGAGTTTTTGGCTTCTATTTAGATAACTAACTTTTCAATCATTTTAAACTCTCGGCAAGCCTCGTGTTTAAAAATTAGAAAATTTAATTAAATCTCTAGTGTAGAATTGTCGTTTCTCACTCGATGCTGTTGTGGATTCTATAAATTTACCGCCACTGCCATTCGTTGTCCGAAACAGGGACCGAAAGACAAGTCAACTTATAAATCACAATAATGTAAGGTATACAAATGGACAGGATAATAGTTCATTTTTTTTTAAAATAAGGAAGTCCAAATTTATATTTGGATGGTGAATTTTATTTATAAAATTTTCACATGAACAAGTACACCATAACTGAGGAAATAAGGAGAAATTTCGATCCACGCACTATGAATCTTTCTACGGACTGCACACTTTACAAACTCTACCCTATATGACCACATGAAAGGATGTGATATAAATGCACTTTGGACAAACACCTGCCAAAATATTATTCTATCTTTTAGAAGTAGATTTATAGCCTAAGAAAATTTCTTTAAATCAACAAAAACGTTTTAAATGATACATTTTATTTTCGATTTTAGTTTATCACGAGGAAGTGTGGTATAGATAGTGGAAAACTAAATTTTTTGAGAGAATACATTTTGGAAAATAACGGGATTTCATTTTGACATAAATCTTTCGATTTTTTAAGTACCCACCCCACATATGATTTATGTCAATCCGTACATGGATAGTCTCTCAATATGCAGTATGTCTGTCTTTTACTGCAGATGAAATCTTCGTTACATAGACAATTTCGTAGTTGAACGAGATAAAGATCCAGTGATGCAGTTCTCCTTGCATGGATTTAAGTGTAATTTAGATTTCCAATACAGTTAAAACATCTTAATTTTCATCCACTGATTGAATATTGAATGTGACGACGAATGAGCTGTGTCAAATGAAACCTTTTGTATTTAGCATTGCCTCGTATTTAGTTTTTTTATGAGGCAGTTTAATAATGCGATTTACATACAAGAGACTCTCAAGTGTCTGAATCGCTCAATTGGATATTGGCTGATACACATAGTCAAATAAAATTCTACGTTAAAGAGTCTCATTTTCAGACTATGAGTAAAGACCCTTTTATGTTAAAGGATCCAACATTGAACTTTTCCTCTCGCTGCACACAATCTTGGATAAGTGATGTGTCTGCAGGACGAAATCTTAAAGAGAATTATTGTGCCAAACTTTATTTCATATTGGGCAAAAGGTTTCAGATTGGAAAATCTTTGTATGTACTAAAATATTGAACTATGCTCCCATTTGCACCAAATTTTGACGTGGTGCAGACTTGAAAGTCATCTATTTTAAAGGGATTTATCTACGGAGACATTGTGATTTCATGAGTTACCTAAAAGAAAATCTTACAACGTCCCAATGTTAAAATAAGTTCTCCACTGTCGGGCAGTCGTATATGATGACGGACGGACGGTCATCTTTGATGACGTATCAACACCCCGTAATATTTCGTTTATATAATTAAGCGGTTCTCTAGATGATGATCTTTGTATGCATAATTCCGTTGCGTTCAGTGTTAAAACTAATTTCACCGCTGATGTCTTGCTGGATGTCATTTCGGCACCAAAGTAAGAACAAGTATAATTCATGCCATGTTTGGTTCAAGTCATTCAGTAGTTCTTTAGAAGATTAAAAAGAACAGACAATAGGAAACACCTACAATGGCCGAAAATTACAATGACATGCCACAATCAACCATATCATGGAACTGCACTAGAAAAACGTCGATAAAAAGACAACAGACAAACGTAGACAACAATAGGTTCTCAAGACTTAGAAGTAAATTGGTACTTTGTTTACATTTCCAATGAGATCCAATATTAAACTTACTGGTAGCCATGTAAGAATAACGGATCGGCACCAAAGTAACAACATGGATTGTTTGGTTCATATCCATTCAGTGGTTTTTTGTGTGCATTTCCCATAGGATCCAATCTCAAAGTAAGTCCACCGCTAGTGGCCATGTTGCATGATGACACCAGCACAAAAGTAACAATACTAAGTCATGACCTCACAAGTATCACTCTGTTTGGTTTAAATTCGTTCAGAATTTCTCTACATCTTTGCATTTCCCATTGGGTCCAATGTCAAACTAAGTTCACCGCTGGTGGCCATGTAGAATATACTTATCGCCACCAAAGTAACAACACTTGGTAATTACTAAGTATCTCATAATTGTTCGTGCCATGTTGGGTTTCATCAATTCAGCCAACCATCCAACCATCCAACCATCTTTGTATGTATTTCTCATATGGTCTAATGTTAACAGGTTCACGGCAGGCAGCCTGAGGCATATTGGATAAACACTTGACACAACAGTTGGTCAGCATTTCACAAGTATCATTCATGTCAAGTTGAAGTTAAGTTTTATACATTCAGCAGTTCTCTACATGAAAACCTTTGTATGCTTTTTCTTCTATAGAATCCAATATTAAATTAAGTTTGTCTATGGAGGTCATGTTGGACGACGGATTGACAACCAAGTACTATCACTTGGTCAGCACCTAATTAGTTTTATTCATGCCAAGTTTGGTTCAAATCCATTCACTGGTTCTCAAGAAGTTCTTTAAAGGAAATTTTACAAAAGACGACAGAAAGTGATGGCCAAAGCTTAACTGCAATGGCCAGTTTAGCTACATATGATGTTATTAGATGCTCTTTCTGCAGATTTATTAATATTTGCATCATTGAAAGGGTTAAATAACAACAAGTGATTTATTTTATTGTGTTTGGATTCAAACACACAAGTCGCCCAAACTCCCATGGCATTATTAAGAAAAATACCCCCCTTTTAAGGCACTTTTTATAACTCACTGTGTTGCTGTCTATCAGTACTATTAGTATTTTGATCATTTAATTGCATCAAAACAGTGCTAGCAGTACTTTATTTGATTGCATAAGATACTATCTTTATACAGACTTCATCAGTAGCAAATTATAAATATATGCAGATATCATTATCTGTCATAAGGAATTGAAAAACGAGAAACATTTTCTCACAGATGAATTTATTGTTTCTATATATAAACAAAATATGTTTTGTGATGAAATTTTGCCAAATAGTCACATACCAAGGTCCAGGTCATGTACTCATATATATACTGGTACCGACTGAAAGGTCTTTCCATAAGGAATATACATGCAATATATGAAAGCCCAATCACTTACTTTCCAATAGTTATGCTCAATGTTCTATTTTCTGTGCAGTTGTTCACCTACGAAAGTAAAGGCCACAAGGTCAAATATTCGGGTACAAACAAGAGCTGTCGCAAAATGGCAGCTAGATATACCTCCCAATCATTTAACTCTGAATTATTATGTCAGTGCAAATTTACCTTAGAGTGGACATAATACAGGCGTGTACACAATACAACAAAATGATCTAGTCCTCAAGCCTTTTCTGGCCTCTCTTTATACAAAAATCATAAGCATAACATAAATGTCCTTACAACGCTTTGAAAACAACTTTTTAAGAGGATCATAATTAAAGATCATAGATTTATTTCACGATATCTACCTTTGAAAAATTCAATTTTAATTGTCCAAGTCCAAAAAATCATTGCAGAAGGAATTAATAAAAATTCCAAGTCAAATTATCTCTTTTTCCTGGTATCAGACGATAACTAGATTCCTTCATGCACATCTCCATAAAGTGTCCTTCCTTTGTGTAAAGTCCTTTCAATTTCCTTCATGTGGTTTAAGAGGAGTTGCACTTACGAGGTAATCCGTGCAGATGGAATTATTGATAAGTCAGTCGAATTAACTCCCCTTCCTGATTTAGGACAATAATTATATTCCTCCATGAACATATCTGCCTAGTGTCCTTCCTTGGTGTGAAGTTTTATCTAAATCCTTCCAGTGGTTTAAGGGAATTTGCGCTTTCAAGGTAATCTGTGCAAACAGTATCAATGAAAATTTTAAGTCAATTATCTCCCCTTCCTGATTTTGGACACTAATTATACTCCTTCATGCACATCTCCATACAGTGTCCTTACTTTGTGTCAAGTTTACCAAATCCTTCAAGTGGATTAAGAGGAGTTGTGCTTACGAGCTATTTTTTACAGATGGAATAAGTGAAAAGCAAAAGTAAAATGATCTCCCATTCCTGATTTTTGCCAATAATTATATTCCTTCATACACATGTCCATATAGTGTCCTTCCAGTGCACATACAAAACATGAAAGCTATAACACTAATCATTCAAAAGATATGTCCAATGTTAAAGTTTATAATATTTTCCAATAAAGGGCTATGCTGAGTGCAGCATGATATGACCGCAGCATGTCGACCACTTAAATTTGAACAAGTATAATTCAAAATAAATGTTGACACAGTAACGAGCTTGATTCAGGCATTTGATGGATACAATAAGGAGTTGGACATACAGTAGGGAAAATGAAAAACCCTTGTTGATCAGAAATGGTACTAAAAGCTTAAATCAAGAGAAATCCAAAGAAAAAATCTGATGTAAATAAAAATTTAAGGTTATTTGAACAACTGTAATATTGGCCCTGTTTGGCCCCTTAGAAACAGTAACAGATACATCAAATATGTCACATACTACTTAATTCTAATGTTAAAGAAATCCCATCAAAATCTGATGAAAATAAAAATCTCACATATTTCTAAAAATAGCAATTCTGGACCCTTTGACCCTTAATAGATTGGAAACGGTAAGAGCTACACCAAATCTGTTGCAATATTACTGCACGCTTACAACAAGAGGAATCCAAAGAAAAAAAAAACCATCAAAGTCCAATGAAAAATTAAAGTGTTGGTAATCTGAATGTTTGCAATTTTGGCCCCGTTTGGTCCCTCACAGCTCAGAAAGAAAACAAGTTATCAAAAAATCTGAAGGTGCAACACTATATTAGTTTTTCATAAGGAACCCATTGAGGAAAACTGCATCAAAATCGGACTAAAAATTAAACTAGAGGCTCTCAAGAGCCTGTATCGCTCACCTGGCTTTCAGATGCCACAATCATGGTAACATTGTAAGTTATACAGTTGATCTTCAGTCTCAAACTTAAGTACCTCAAACACCTACAATATCTTGAACAGTATTTAAAGTCTGATCATGTTTTACTACATTTCTATGTTGGGCTTTATTGACAAAAAACGTTCTTGCTAAGGACCACTTTTGGCACCAGTTTTGAAATCCAGACGTCATTTTGTAAATGGCGGCCATCCAACAATTTTCAACATCAGTTTTGAAGTCGCAACATCAATATCTATTTGGACAAAAAAAATTCATTGAAATAGGACAATGTTGAAATTTCTCGCCTGTTTTGGTGGCCATTTTGAAAATGGCAGTCAACAAATAATTTTTAACATTAGTTCTAAAGTTGCGACATCAATACCTATTTAGAAACCAAATTTCATTGAAATCAGACAATATTGAATTTTCCCGCCTTTTCAGCGGCCATTTTGAAAATGGCTGTCAACGAACAATTCTTAACATCAGTTTTGAAGTCGCAACACCAATACCTATTTGGATACCAAATTTTATTGAAATCGGACAATGTTGAATTTTCCCGCATTTTGTGGTCACCATTTTAAAATGGCGGTCAAGGAACAATTTTCAACACAGGTTTTGAAGTCGCAATATCAATATCTATTTGGAAACCAAATTTCATTGAAATTGGACAATGTTGAATTTTCCCGCCTTTTTTGGCAGCCATTTTGAAAATGGCGGTCAACGAACAATTCTTAACATCAGTTTTGAAGTCGCAACATCAATACCTATTTGAAAACCAAATTTTATTGAAATCGGACAATGTTGAATTTTCCTGCCTTTTTTGGCGGCCATTTTGAAAATGGCGGGCTGCAAACAATATTTAACTTCAGTTTTGAAGATGCAACATCAAAACCTATTTGGAAACCAAATTTCATTAAAATCGGACAATGTTGAATTTTCCTGCCTTTTGCCACGGCCATTTTAAAATGGCGGTCAACGAACAATTTTCAACACAGGTTTTGAAATCGCAATATCAATATCTATTTGGAAACCAAATGTCATTGAAATCAGACAATGTTGCATTTTCCCGCCTTTTTTGGCGGCCATTTTGAAAATCACCATAGCATAGCCATTGCAGGTCCGCTGTTTGGTACCTTAGATGCACTGATAACGATCGTGGACATTTAATACAAAGAAAATTATATACAATTATTATTAAATAGTGAAATAAGTATAGTTTATGAAAGTATTTTTGCAAAAAAATGTAAAAATTTGTTCAAAAACACTTTTTTGTTCTTGATTCTGTAACAAAAATGTATTTCTAATAAAGTGATAGCAGGGAATTTCTCTAAAATTTAAAAGAGAAAAGTAAACCAAAGTAGATTTGAAAGCAGAATTTAAAGGGAAATAACCCATTTCCATATGGCATTGAATTTTATTTTTTTTAAATTTTTTTGGTGAAAAAAGTCAATAACTACAACACAGGCAGTTGGATTTTCTTCAAAATTTCAGAGTATGTAGATCTTGATATGCTGAACATTTTTCAAATTTACACTTCACCTCTATCTGTTACAGTTTTTGAAATAAAAAATAAAAAATGCATAAATTGAAAATTTTACGGAAAAAGGGCTATAACTCTAAGACGGTTTTTCCGATTTGCTTCTCAAAATTGCAGGGCAGATAGATCTCGTCATTCTGAACAATTCTACCCCATGTCAGATTTTTGATATCTGCAACGGTTTTGAAGTTATTTGCCAAAAACAGCAATTTACCCCTATGTTCTATTTTTAGTAACAGCGGCCATGTTGTTTGGTCTATGGACATAAAAATCACAAACTTGAAAGTGCATACCCTGGTGATGATTCAGGCCAAGTTTGGTAAGTATTGGCCCGGCAGTTTCAGAGGAGAAGATTTTTTAATAAAAGTTAACGGACGGACGACGGACGCCGAACGACGGACGCCGAGTGATGGCAAAAGCTCACATGGCCTTTGGCAAGGTGAGCTAAAAAATGAAATTTTTGAAATTCACCCATTTTGGGCCCCATTTATCTCGTGAACAGTACACGCCACATGAAATCTGTTGGCATACTGCAGATTGGAAATTGTCTAAGCATCACCCTGAAAGAAACCCCGTCAAAATCCGATAAACAATAAAGATTCTACAGCCATATATGTGAAAACACCCAATTAAACCCTTTTTGGCCCCTATTTTCAAAAACGGGTGGGGTCACAATAACTAAAACTTATCAAAGCCTTCCTTTTGTGCCAGAGAACATTGTGTAAAAATTTCATAAGGATTGATCAACTGGAACTAAAGTTATTGACAAAAAACAAAAGTATCTACAGACAGGCCTTCAAGTGAAGTTAAGTTCAAAAATAGGGCTTTTAATAGGGCAGTTTTTCTTGAATAATAGGGAATTATAGGGGAATTGTCACCAAAAATAGGGAAAATATAGGTTTTTTTTTACTCTTTTTTAATATTTTCTGTACCTGATATTTTTAAATACATGTGCACAAAAGCCCAAAATGTATACTTTCAGTATTTGAAACAATGTGGCTAGAAGGTAATGGAAAAAAATATGAAGGTTTTTAGTATGTGATGTTCCATGCGGAGCGAAGCGAGGAATATTTTTTTTTAAAGGTATTTGTTATTGACAAAAAATAAAGATGGAGTTCTACCCGAGCTGTAAAAATGAAATAATAGGGCTAATAAAGGGAAAGTGCCAATTTTAAGCCAAAATATAGGGTTTATAGGGCACTGTTAAAAAGATAGGGATTTTATAGGAATTATAGGAAATATAGGGCCGCTTGAAGGACTGTACAGACGACGATGACAACGACCAGGATGACAACGACGATGACCGTAAAAATTTTTGCGGTCGGATAAAAAGTCCATCACATGCCAAGGTCCAAAATGCTGGTATCATTTGAAAGGTCTTGCCACAAGGAATACACATGCAAAATATGAAGGCCCAATCACTTACCATTCAAAAATATACCCAATATTTAAGTTTTTGTTGAAAACAGACAGATTTAAACTATACCCCTCGCCTTCCATTCATTGGGCATAGTAAGCCATTCTCTCTCAATAAAACATTTTAAGTAAATATGTATATCAATAACTACATCAGTATGATCTGATTAATTCTGTAATAACACATATTTAATGCCACTTAGAAAAGACACAAATTTCCAGATTGTTGTTATATCAGACGCATATCTTTGGCAATAATCAATTGTTAAATATTTGCAAAAAGCATTGCTTAAGATAATGTTGCTTTACAATTTTGGAAGTCCATAAAAAATTTATAAAATAGTGAAAAGGGCTTGAATTTTGAATTTTTTGGTAAAGACATAATGGAATTAAAATAAGCAATAATAATAATAATATTAGTTTAATGTCAAAATACAAAACAAATCTGTATATACAAAATCACAAAATTGCAGTAGATTGCTGACTCCCTCAGTTACATTACACAAACACAAACTTGAAATGTTTACAAACAGACTATATACTATATTTACGAAATCCTGTAATTTCTTAACATGGCACCAATATTTGACTTGAAATATTATTTAATAATAAAAAAAACACAAAAAATTGACTCAAATAAAATTTAAGGAGATTCCCAGTAGATGGAAAATATTTTTCCTCAAGATTCTTTCTTTTAAATAAATGAAGCAGCAAATTGATGTTATGGTTATTACAAAGAAATAATAAAACTCTTGACAATGTCATCATTATTATACCGGAATATTACATGGTTTCTAATTAATTAATCTCATGAAAATATTACAACCAGATCAAAGGATCATACAATACTTTATTAGAAACAATTTTCTGGTGAAGTAAAGACAATCTAGTCTCAAACCCTTCATTTCAAAGAAAGAATAGGTTCATTCTATACAGGTTATTAGTATAGAACCAAAAATGGAATTCTGTTTTTGCTAACAAATACAAATAGATGGCATGAAGGATATTTTAGTGTGGATCATATTGCAAGGCAATACCAAGTTCCCTACCGGTAGAACAAGGTTTTATCGCACTAGCAAAAATTCGAAGTCCAAGGCCCATAACTCCATAACAAGAGGAAAGCTGTCAATGTGACATCAAACTGGGTTTTCTTTCACATGGACAGTTTATCATACACATGGGTTGACCCTGAATATTTGAAATGTACAAGTTTATAATTTTTATTAATTTTCAATGTTAAACCTTCCACCAAAGTAGCCTTTTTCTGAAAGTTCAGCAACTTGGATTTTAATCAAAATGGAAAATTAAAGTATTGTGCACACCTTTGATACTGGTACAAATGATCTGCAAAATAAAAACTTCCTATCTATTAAGCTGTAGTATATTTGTTCCTGACAAAGGTGGTACCCTATTGTTAAAAATTTGACGTAAAAATGACAAGTTCAATAACTGATATTTTTTACATTAATTATCAAAAATCAAAATCAAAGTACCATGCACACCTTTGATATATGTCCAATTGATCTGCAATATAAAAACTTCCTGTCTCAAATACTGTAGGAGATAAGCTCCAGACAAAGGGGGTACCCTATTGTTAAAAATTTGACGTAAAAATGACTAAGTTCAACAACTGATATTTTTTACATTAATTATCAAAAATCAAAATCAAAGTACCATGCACACCTTTGATATATGTCCAATTGATCTGCAATATAAAAACTTCCTGTCTCAAATACTGTAGGAGATTTGCTCCGGACAAATGATGTACCCATTTGGCAGCCGCCCGCCCGCCCACCCGCCATTTTTACCATTTTAATAACCGGATTTTTCCAATGGAAAACCTGGTTAAAAAATCAGTGGACCTGAACCAAATTTAAACTTGATCTGTAACACATTAAGGTAGACTCACTTACAAAATATCAAATCAATATCTGCAAAGGTTTAGAAAAAAACAGTGTGGAAAACTGACATTTTACTAAAATTTTCTAAGTCCAAGGCCCATAACTTTGTCAAAAATCAGTGGACCAGAACCAAACTTACACTTGATCTGTAACTCATTAAGGTAGACTCACATACAAAATATCAGACCAATATCTTAAACAGTTAAGAAAAAAGTGCGGAAAACTGATGCTGGACTGACAGACGGACGGACGAACAACGGACGGAGTGCAAACCTAAAGTCCCCTATGGCTATCGCCGGTCGGGGACAATTAAAAGTAGTGAAAACGATTTTGGAAAAGTTTATATTTGTGTAAAAACAGTTGACCAAATCTTAGACTAAATCTACTCTACAGGACTCATTGTAAAATTTGCAAGCTAAAAGCTGTGTTGACACATTGAAAAACTCCTTTATGATTAGTGTTAAAAGTAGTCCTATAAACACTCTTAAACAACAAAAAAAATGTACAAAACTTTGTAATATTTTTTTATTATGATGGCCAGCATCAATGTTGAGAATCCCTATAATATCTGTCAAAGATTGAGATATAACATATAATTATTTGACATATCAAACTGTACAGGTGCCAAGAATTGATTCTTAGCAAGATCTAGTCTCTTTTAATTAGTAAAATCTCATATTGAATTAAAACACCAAAAAATATCCCTGAAGAATTAACTATATGGAATGTATTATACATGTCTAACTACAGTCACAACATGAAAAACATCATTCAAAATTTATCAAAATATATGTACAATAAACATCTGACATTGAAACATTATAATTTAAGGCAAGTTAACACAATTCAACCACAAATAAAAACATTGAGGGTGCAGAATATATCAAATTATCAAAATTTCTCATCACCACAAAACAATGATGCCATGACAACTAACAATAATAAGAGATGATATCAAGTTTGAGTTTATCTGCCTTGTCTCACAAATGTGCTTAAACCATGAGACTCAGTCACATTGGACAAAAGATTAAAGGTAACCTCATATTATGTAATGTTTTCAATATTGTCATGTGCTGATTTGGGAAAAATTTTGAGCACCTTCAAAACATGTCAATTTGGGGGATAAGTAAAATATATTCTTTATTGTGCAATGATATTCTAAACACCCCCATCATAGAATTTTGAATCCATATCAGAAAATTTTTAATTTGAACATCCATGGTTTTTCAAACATATCATGGAAATTCAATTTGAACATCCTTCAAAACATGTCACTTGTAGGTAAAAGATATCTTCACGAGCAATTCTTACCCCCTTTTCCCATTATGCAAATTCAAAATCCCCTGAAAATAAAGTTTGGTCAGTCATGGTTTTCTGACCCTCCTACCATTGGATTTTAAACTCCATTTCACAGCATTTCAATTGTAGGTAAAAGATATCATTTCTATATCCTGTACTGGTATTCTGATCCCCCCTTTCCCATCATGTTATTTTGAACTCCCATCTGCGGTTTGGTCAAATGCACTTTGATATGATGACAAATATATACTGGTATATACTTCAGTACTGGTTCGAAAGTATTTTGAACCCCAGCTTAATAAAGGTTTAAAAGCATTGAAAAAATTGGCATTTCAGAAATAATAGGCTTTTGACAATATTTAAAGAATAGAATTAATTCTACAAAAAACCCTTCTAGACAAACTATATATATATCAATGGAAAATGTACTGGGTAAGGTTTCAAACCTTTTTAATAATATTTGCACTTACAAACAATCATGTAAAAATACAAAATATTGAGGATTTTCTTTTTTGTATATCAAAAATTCTAATCAATTTTGTTAAATAATTGAATACATAATTAATTGTATAATGTTATATTATCATGCAAAAAAAATGCTTCTGTGGAAAAAATCACAAAAAATGTATTCAATATCAAACTATGAGAGTATACAATACAAAGATAAAATTTTCTAAAATGTACAATATTGGTTATATACATGTATATTATGCTTAATATTTTCATTTCAAACATCACTCAACTGTAAAAATCATCTCTGTATTGAGCAAAAACTTCTACAAACAACAATGGTATGTGGAATTATAATGGATTGTCTCTGACCAATAAATACCTCTCCAATACTTGGTGATAATCTATTAGGCGACCTCCATCCCAAAAAAGGGATCTTTTTATGATTACAAAGGTCTATTTTAAAGAAGATTTGTGGAATGACATTTCCTTCATATTTTTCAAGACAAATAACTAAATACCGAAGTTACTGACAATTGATTTTAATTTCTTCTTCCCCTTGATATAAGGTTTTTAAATCATTTCTGACTTGTAATACTTCTTGATGGAAATCTTGGTAGATGATATTAATTGTTCAATGCCATAAAGCTGTTTTACCAGTTTTAGAGTATGGCTAATGCAAAAGGACTTAAAATGAAAAGGGTCAGGCAGCACAATTGAAATCTTTAGAAGAATGATGGAATGTTGAAGGATCAGTCCAGTAAATGTAAACGAACATACATTTTTTGTCTAAATATGTAGTTACCTGGTATTTTCTTTTTTAATTTGAATATTTTTTTCTTTTTTCCTATTTGTCTTTTTTTTTCTTTTTTCATTAATTTTATTTTTCATTTTTCTTTTTTCCTGTTTGTTTGTTTTTTTTTTCTTTTTTTACTAATTTTATTTTTCAATCTTGTAATTTTTTTAAATTCTTGGATATTTCCAACCTTTGACTGCATTAGTGACATTTTTTATCTTCATGTAGGGCTCACCGTACATATGTTTTTACCTCTTAAAACAGTCATGACCAATAATAGTTTTTTATTTCCAGACAATACATGTAGAAATGATTGCCAAAATACCTGTAGAATTTGTTGCATTTTTAACATGTATTTCAACAAGTGTGTTTAAACAACATGATCAAAAACTGTTTCCATGCATTTCTATGCACCTTTCATAAAGGATTAACATACTGTATTATCTATAAAAATAAAATCAAAATGAAAAAAAAACTAAATTCTGTGGATAAACCATATACTTTCTTCTCTGTTTTGATGACTATTTTACTGTTATTACCAAATCTGAAACATAAAAATACTAATGATGTTTCCTCACCACAATATACCTGTATACAAGATTACATGATACTAATCATATGATACAAAAGATATTAAATAAAATGTAAGTTTTAACCTATGAAGTCAGTGATGCATAAGAAGTAAGTCAAAGAGACCTTATTTATAAATTTGTATGTGTGTCAAAATGTTATAATACAGGTGTACAAAAAAAATAACGTGATAAAGTAGCAAAGATATGAAAATTAAATTGAAAGAAGTGGGGGAAAATAACTAAGTCCAGTTAATGCAACATTTCAAGGAAACTAAGAAAAAAATGAAAAATATTGCCAATGATGCAATCTTTTGACCATAAATAAGCCTCTGTTTAATTTTAAAGTGTTTCAATATAAGGTCAAACATCATCATTTCATTTCAAGTTAGAGTAGTTTGTTTCAAGTTTAGACCAGTCAAAATAAGAAGTAGTTCATTACAAGTTTGGATGAGTCAAAATAAGACATTTGGGCCAATCACAAATCATTATTTTACAAAAGGATATGGAGTAAATGAACATGAGACCACAACACATATGTTTACTCCAACTGCAATTAATTTTAATGAGCTGTATGGCCAGTTCATTACAAATTTGGACCAATCAAAATTCCATTAGTGCATTACAAATTTGGGCCGTAAAAATCAGTAATTCATTACAAGCTTGAACAAGTCAAAATCATTAGTGCAATGCAAGTTTATACAAATCAAAATCAGTATTGCATTGCAAGTTTGCTCTAGTCAATTTTAGTAGTTCATTACTAGTGGGGAAAAGTCAAAATTATTAGTTCATTGCTAGTTGGGACCAATCAGAATTAGTAGTATATTGCTAGATCTAGATTGGACCAATCAAAATTAGTAGTTCATTGCTTATTGAGACCAATCAAAAT